>DWGR01002600.1:0-13407 GCA_018247715.1 Heliconius burneyi
GCCGGGGGTGGTAATGATCCGGTCGAGTCTGCCCATGCGTGTCGCTATTGCTGGCGACGTGACTCTCCCACTCGTACTTTAGTCACATCTTACGACACCACCAGTACCAGGGTGATCCTATCCATTCGGGGGAACGAAATACTCAATATTGTTAATTTCCTTGCGCAGGGTAAAGTGGCAAAGCGCGGCATTGAATTCCGTCGCCCCAAGACTAAATGCCTCGAGAATTTGACGGAAAGTAGGAAACAAAACTGTCTTAATGGGAACGGAGCATATCAATACTGGGTTCTCAGGTTCCATTTGTCTACCCTGCCATGTGCAGGACACAGCGTGAAGCTATAAAAAAATAACAATACATTCGTGATGATAGTATTTGAAAAAATATTGAAATAAAGTTACTAAAATGAATAAAATTCTGCCAAGCTGGGATCGCACCCACAACCACGTTCATGTTTTAAGTGTTTCCTTAAACACCCAAAAATACCTGTGTGTTTGATAAATAATCATGATCTATATATACTCTTACAACAAAAGTTTTAAGTTCTAATAAACGTCGCTTACTTTCTACTTCCATATTATTCAGGGGAGTCCCTTCGGAGTCTTGTGACAACGACGCGAAGTCCAAATCGGATTGAATCTTGAAAATATTTAGTTTCAAAATAGCTTGGATTTTTACTTCCTTTTATATTTTTAAAGCATGTGAATGGAAACTTGTGTATTATAAAAGAAAATTTTGATGAAACACACGTACGTTTCAATTTTTCACAAAACTTTACACTTTTAAACTTTAAAATCTATAATTTTGAGAAAATATGTTTCAATTTTCTCACGAAAATTTAATAATGTTAGTAATTTGTTTTTCAGTTTTGTAGGTAAACTTTATTACGAAGTGTATTTTTGATGTCTTTTTCATCTAATTTATGATCTTAGCTATTTCGCAAATGTGTTCATATTTTCTTGTTCGTGTCTTTACTTTACTGTAATCAAGAATATACAAACTTAAAAAATTGAGCTGAATTTAATTTTTTCTCTTATAAAGGTATTGATTGAATAATTATTTTTATTTATTAAAAAATTTAACACAAAGATCTACCGTATCTTATGCGTAACCCAGACAAAATCATTTCTCGTATTGGATCGGATCGGATAAAGCGATTGGAAGCGACATTAGTATGTCGCTTCCAATCGCTTTACGGATATTCCTATAATTATTAGCAATAAAATGGCAATAAAAAAGTAATTCGAACCCACAACCGGTCACGTTGGCAGTCACACGTTTGTGCCCCTCCACCACTACCACGACTGGCTTCTATAATATATATATATATGAAAATTTAGTTTTAAGTACAACAACAATATGGAGTGTAATAAATTCAGGGTCGGAAAACTGTAATTGTTTGATGAACAATCCTTTAGCGAAGTTACTTCAACCCTTGTTTAACTTACCCGTGAGTGACAGACGGTTACGAGGTTTCCATGTTCTCGCCCTTACTCTGATGACTTCTAAATGACATTTTTAAAGGTAAATTAAATTTTCAAATCTTTTTTCATAATTAATTTCAGTTATATATGGGTAAATAGAAATCATAGGTCAGTATCCCAATGATTAGATAATCTACAATATTAATCTATAGTTTAAAAAACTAAAAACACGCTTACTAATGGGCAGTTCAAGGTTCCATGAGCCATTTTCCAATTGCAACATCAGACCAGCTCAATGTAAAACCCTGCAATTACTTGTCTCACAATATAAGACATGACAGACAAATGTAAACAAGATTTTACTTAACTCGTCATCTCAGGAACATGCTGCGGTTGCTAAGTACACTTGTAGTCTCTTTATATCAAGTTTATAGTGTTGTTGTGTTCTAAAAGCTATTCAACTTTATAATGCATAAATATTTGGTTCACGCTGTATCCCGCACATCCCAGGACAGAGGAAACCTGGGAACCTGGGTATGATAAAACACTCCGTTTCCCATTAAGACACTTCCAGTCCCCATTTTCCGTTGAATTCATTCATTTATAGGCTCTTTCGGTATTGTTAGATCAAGTATAACAACATTTTTCTAAATTTTGTGGAAAGCTGAAAGCGCAGCGTTATATTATTTTGATTTATTACGCATAGAGCAAGTTATGTAGAGAGAAAATAGTGTTAACAAGTGGCGGAATTCTATGCCGCAATTTCTCCTACCAGAGAGGGGAAATAACAATCATTTATTTCATTCCCTCGAGTAGTCAACGAACCCATCAACATCTACCATCGCGCTTGCACCACGATGACCTCACTCCTCAAGCATTGACATACGTACAAACATGATAATTAGTAATGCGAATTGTTTTTCTAGCGCTCCAAGAAAAGAACTGAAATGTTTAAACCATAAATATGATCATCAAACTTGTACAATCCCATTTTATAAACCTCCTAACAAATCTACCTATCCAATCTGGCTGCGTGTGAGATAAAGGAAAATAGTAAAGCGATCTTGTGCTGCATTCTCTCTATTAAGAGTCTATTGTTTTATAAAATACTATTAATATAAAATATTATACGTAGAACTGTGGTAACATTGTTCTTCCCACACAGAAGAGTATTTCGAATGGAAACAATTTTAGTGAACAACCACCAAGTTGTACACTAAAATTGTTCACAGTTTCACTAAACATAGTGAAAGTAAATAGAGTGCACTAAGAAAATGCTTATTAAAAACTAGTAATAAGTTTGTTATATCAAAAATCAGCGTCGCCATGAGTTCCGCCAGTCAACACACAATACTATCAGAATTCGGAAAATGGGGGACAGAGTGTGTTAACACTAGGTGTCCTCTGCTGTGTTCGGGATACCGCTAGACAGTAAAAAAATATCTTAATAATTAAGTGACCCAGTTGACCAAATGAATACTAGATTCATTTGATCAACTAGGTCATATAAAAGATAATATTACTAACGTAAATCATATCATAAAGAGTTTTTATATTATACAAGGAAAAAAAATACTACAATAAAATAGATTCATATACAAAGTAAATATGATTTATTTTTATAGCTCTCCCTCGGTCAGCCACTCGTATGGCTCCTCGAATAACATGCGGGTCGTATAAACATTATATATTATAGAATTCCTAAGAAGTACTATATTTTTATTTTCATACTATGTTTCACATTTAGTCATGATACCTAACATATAGGTATTTTGAATGTATGATATTGGGGGAGGATAATGTTCAGAAGTGGCTGTGAAATGCTGAGATGATGATGATGCATTTCGCGCTAGTATATACTTTTTTAGCCAGTAATGGTTATTTTTCAATAATAAATAATAATAATGCTTTATTGCACATGAAGTAATATAATATATAGAGGCTTTAGTGGCGCAGTGGCACAAACTCACGGCTGTCGACGCGATGCTTGTGGGACGATTCCCACGCTGGTGAATGAAAATATAATATTTTTTTCTTCTCTCTAATTACTAGTCAAAGCGCATCGTCAAGTTTCATCACTCAATACACAATGCCAAAAAAATTGTGTTCTTTTCACTAGATTCCCGCCTATCATGCGGAAAAGTGTTTTTAAGAAAATTCTAAAGTTTTTTTTACTTGCGTATCAGCTCATTAACATATTATTTCTATTTTCAATATCTACATTATAATATTTTTAGTACAATAAGTAAATTCATGCAAAAAATATTCCATAATATTGCCGCGCTATAACGCCTTTTTATTGTTCACAATGAATAGGTACTTAAGTGAACTTTAAATATTTTTTCACAGTTCAGCAAGGACCACATAAGTACCAAATGAAAACTGAAAAATGACAAGACTTTTTCTTAGTAAAAAGAAATATAGAATATTAAAAAAAATGTCAGTAGTAAATATAAGAGCCGAACTATTAAGAATTGTATGTATAGTACTAATAATAAGTGTAATAGCATTGTGTATTTCTTTCATATGTATGGTCTATGTGTTAGGTTTTTTCATGTTCAAGATTCATCCCGCAATAGCAGGATAAGTAGATAAAACCAAGTGGCCAGGTCAAACTCTGTGCCACACTCCTTTCCCCTTCAATTTGTGTCTCAATATTTCGAGACATTGCGTGTTAAATGGCAAAACTCAACACCTGCTTCGCCTAAAATATGAAAGTTTTATAAAATTATCCATCTTTCATATTTTGAGTGTGATGTTAAAAAAATATCGTATCATTTGAATAATTCAAACAGAACCTAATTATTTTTAAATAATATAATACTTTTTTAGTTTTAGGTCTTCAAAATGCTATCAACGCTCACCACACTTCGGAGGGTATCGTGAAAAGCCTGTATAAGTCTAATAAATGGTTTAATCACGAGAAGACAGGGTGCTCGCAAATACTTTTAATCAGCCATCTTATAATAAAAAGCCTTAAAGCCTACTCAAGTAAAAAAAGCTAAAATGACAAGGAAAAAGTAAAATCGGTACCTAATAATATATGTCTTTATGTCTTTTCCTGCCATTTTGTAGAACAGTAAGAAGACAACTTAGTGTCAAAGCACTCCGTTCTCCGGGGGAACTATATTACTGTTTCACTATAGTTATTAAGGTAATTTCGTTCTGCTTACTCTGACTTTTATCGACGCCTTCGCAAACATAATGACATGAAAATGACTAAAAGTTATAGTTAGCCTTCCTTCAAACAAACTTACTTTTCAGCTTTATAATATGAGTATGGATATAATTAAACTAATAGATTTGATTTTAATAGAAACAATAATAGAAATGTCTCTGTTAAATGTCAGTTACTAGAATTGCAACAAAGTAGATTAGTCTATTTGCAAAATTAAGACAACTCGTGAACTAGCTTTGACTCTCAGACAATACAAACTACTACAAGTGAAACAACAACTAGATGAACAACGGAAATGAACGTAAATTAATATTATTTGAAATTTATTATATAAGTATATTACGTAAAGAAAGAAATGATATTTAGAGGTATTGTATGATTTTATTAATGATAAATAAGTAAAATATTTTAAATATATTATTTTAAAACGTAGAATAAAAAGCACAATTTCTATTTAAATTCTCTTCTTTTTAAATCCTTAAAACACGTCATAGATTATATAGCTCATAATATTAATACATAAAGAAAATCAGCTTCACGCTGTATTCCGCACACAGCAGGGTAGACAGAGAGAACCTAGTGTTAAGACACTCCGTTCACCACTTTCTGCCGAATTATGGAGGCATTGCGTATTGAGTGGCAGAACTTAACGCCCCTCTTTGCCTCGTCACCAGAGCGAAGAAATGAATATATAAACATATATAAATATTTCACTTCCTCGAGTTGGGATCGACCCCACCACCGTCAATCACGTACATATATAAAAAAATATCGCATCTTTCGCGTTTTACTAAAAAGGCAGAAAACACTAATTTAGGCATTAATTTGTTTCATTAAAGAATATGATTTGATTTAAAGTTGATAAATATAATTTATTTTTAATCAAAGATGTCTAAGCTAAATAAGAGTGATATAATTGAAATTATCTTATAATTTACACACACACACACACAGTAAGTACACTTGTTTCAAAAATAATCCAAACCAAAGTTTATTCGTCAAAAGGCAACGTGTAACCGACGTGGAATAACGCGCCACAATTGTATTGGCGATGCTCAAACAAAACCTGAGAGGATTCGTGCCGTGGCTTCATTCCATTATCGAGTTGGAAGACACGTACATTTCGATTTCAATTTTTATGCCTTTTATATCGCTGAAATAATTGGAAAATTGAAACAGTGTGTCTTAACGAACGTATTCTATCACTTTTTCATATTTGGAAATATTTTTTTGAAAACCAATGAATCTATTTTAGGTTTCGTACTACAAAAATCTAAAATTAGCAATAAAAATAGTAACTCGTAATGCCTTTACTGTAATAAAAGTTTTAAATAAAAAAATAAACCAACAAAAATAAAAAATCACCAACCTTTTAAATATAATTAAAAAATAACAAACTTCTATTACTAAGCACTAAACATTAACATACAAAGCTCCCTTAAGAGGAAAAAGCTTTAGCCCACGCCGTATTTCGCGTACAGCAAGGATTTCAAAGGACTACGTTCACCATACACTGCCTAAATTTCGAGACAATGCATACAGAATGGCGGAACACAACGCCGAGCCTTATTTAGACACCATAGCGACGATAATAAACATATTCCATTCTCCCGAACGGAAACTGAACACACAACTATCGCAATTACAGTCAGACTCTCTTTACATAAAAAATGCCTTATCTTACAAAATATATCTATATGTAAAAATTGAAAATTCTCATTCATTTTAAGATCCATTATTTTACTTTAAACTTAACGCGAAAACACATACACAAAATATACGAGCCGTCGTATTTACTACGGGTACGTGAGATAAAACGGTAGACGTGTCCCCATCACCCGCGTTACTTATATACTTCGTTAACCGTTCGTTAAGCGAAAATTCATCTTTTGCTCGCGCGTTCTTCGTTTACAATTAGGAGAGAGTTAAATTTTATTTTGTTCAGCTTTACGCTTAAGCCTAGTTTTTAAGATATTGCATGTTAAGTGGCGGAACTCAACTGCGATGGAAATGAAAATATTAAATATTTCATTTCCTCGAATCAAATCGCAGCGTTGAGTAAGTAGTCATAGTTAATCGTTTCATCCATCAATCTTCATTGTTTAATTTAAAAGAATGCTGTACACTTTTTCCAGTATAACAGGAAAGACCGACAAGACACTCTGTTCCCTATTTTCCACTCAATTTTCAAATTGTGTGGTGGAACTTGACTCCACTATGCGACACAGCGAGATAATCAAAATAATTTTAATATACTCGTAATTTGCACTTGAGTATCTATCGAACTCAAAGCCATTGTGTTTAATGTTAAACGTCTTCCCACAACGCAGCGATGGCCGCATCGTTTAATTAAAAACAAACAAGACAGCTTCCATACAAAATAAACATAGCTTATGAAAAAACAAAAGCTTCCCTAAAACAAATTCGACGAACAAACAGCTATTAACCTTAATACATTTCAGCTCACTTTTAGTATTTGCTCATACAATTTGCCTAAAAAATAAATTACGGTGACGCAAAAAAGCGTTCTTAACGTCCTACGGTTTACTTTTGAACAAAATGAGAAGGTAGGCTCTTAGTTTTATTGCTTGGAAATTGTACCCAACTTATGTAATGGTAATTGAGGTATTCACGTTAAAAGATAAGTTTGTTTTTAATGTCGTCGTATAAAGAGTGGTGTTTTAAGCTTACGAGTAGAGCATGTCTCGATATGAGCCTGAAGTATACACGCTGTCAGATAGTTGAAACGGTTTTGATTAAATCAAAAATTTCCGTTGAAGATTATTTATAATAGAAATTAATTTTAGCTGCTTTGTTTTTTTTTTACTAGAGTGTAAATGGCAATATTTATTCATAACACTTGAAAGACGCGCTTTAAAATAACAATCATATCTAGATCAATGCTTTAAAAATTTTCAATTTTCCTATTAGGATTATTAGAATTTATTACAAGTAATTGAAAAGTTTAGCGTTATCAGATTAATTTTATACAATTTTGTTTTTTAGCTTCTCTGTAGTAATAGGCAGAGGGAACCTAGTTCTTTGTTTTGTTGCTATAGCAATATAATTAGTTTCCCTGAACGAGAATTGAGCCCTTGACCGTCGCGTCCACAATCAGATACTATGGTGTTTCGCCACACAGACAGCATAGGTAGTTAAAAGTTCTTAAATTAATTTAATTTCAGTAGAGCAAATTCTCATAGAGGATTCACATATCCGGTCACAGTGTAACAATAAAACTTTATCAATAAATAGTAGATTAAATCGAAGCTCGGCGAGGAAGTGCAGCACAAACTTCACCAATTTAATAGCGTTGACAGTGCAATTTGAACAGTGTCTAGTGGAGATTTTATCACGTGTAACTCACGAACTTACTTTTATTACAGTTTAGTTATAAAATTTAATACTTTAAACAATTTTAAAATTTTATATTTCAAAGGCTTTTTCTAGCTCTTAAGTCATATAATATTTATTTATATATTTAAATAAATATTATATTTCTAAATTATTTGGTATTATTACTTATCTACATAATATATCATTATAAATATATACCTATATTCGTACTGCTGCTTTATAACTTTTACCTAAAGAATGTGACAAAAAAACTCACTACCACCCATAAACGCTTGTCGCAAAAGTGAAACAAACTACATAAGCCTTCTTATCCTATCATATAAATCCTATCTTTACTATCGTCCCTAATAACGCGCGTCACGTTTTTGCTGGATATTCTACATACAGGTAAATATAAAAATTTAAGACATATAATTATTTCATACTACAAATAACCTATCAGTGGATTAACAGTTCATTAGAAAATATATAACATAATATTTTACATTTTTTAAAAAGCTTCACACTTTATATGTACGTTGTATTCCGCACATAGAAGGGTAGGCAGTGAAAACCGAGCAACCACTAGGTTGAGGTCAAGACACTCCCATTTCTAAATGGGACATGCCCTCCGTTCCCCTCGCATCAATCAACGGAATGAATGAATATGAAGTTGATCATCAAGGCAATGAATGCATGTAGAGAAGCGGAACTCAATGCCGCGCTTTCCGTCGTTTAAAAATATTATATATATATCGTCGAAATGAAAATATTTAATATATCGTTCCCCTGAGGAATCAAACCCACAATCATTGCCATACAGTTGCACGCTTGTGCGCCACGGCGGCCCTAATCATCGTCTGTTTACATTGTCATCAACCACAAAAACAATTAATTTTGCTATGGGATTTTTGTTTTTATTTTATTTAGGAATACACTTCACTTTAATCAGTATATATTACTAAGAAAATAATTCTTTAAAATGCAACCATCTGTTAGCCCGATAGCCGTCGGGTTAAAAGCTAACAAAAAGGCAAAAGAAACTCGCAACAATACTTTGCAAGCTTACTCATTGTGTATCGCCTCTGTGTGAGCGAAGTCAAAGCGTATTGGCTTTCGCCTTTCACAGGCAATTTAAATTTAAATTTTTTGAACAAAATTCAAATTTTCCTGTGAAAAACTAACGAACATACATATATTTTACTTTAAATTTAAGGCTTAACACAACAACAGAGCAAAGGTATGTAAATTTTTTAAGGTAAATTCTGTTTTAAATGAAGTTTCTCAAAAAACTCTTAAGATGGATAAAGAAAATGAGATAGACAACTTCTTTATATATTTTAAGCGTTTTTCTTTCAAGTGAGACTCAGTCTCGGCCAACGAGAGTTCCGTACCAATTTTAGGATTTTAAAATGAGAATCCCTATGAGAATCCGTTCCGTTTTGCTTTTGAAGTACAAAAACCAAAACTTCATCTTTAAGATATAACTACTTTTTTTAGGAAAATTTTTAAAAAATGATTCAGTCTATGATTTGCATTAGGGTTTATAATAAAGATATTTTTCTGTTTTCTTTAAAGAAAATGAATGATCCGGATTCCAGTGATTCCAATATTAAGATTTATCCAGAGTGAGTAAAATATTTGTTTAATCATCTATTATTGATTGAGGCCGTCGGAACGGAAGTGTCTTAAAAGAAACGGAATGTCTTATTTCGTAGCCAGACAGTGCCAATCACGTTGACAAAAGTTAATCCACGAGAGCGTCACTTTCAAGACTTGAAATTCAATTTGTTGTGTTTCCCACTCAAGGAAACATTGAATATTTTTCTATTATATATTTATTATTTCTACTGAGTTCCGCTACTTATTATTATTATGTTCCCTCTACCTACCGAGCTATGTGCGGGATACGGCGGTATGGTAAAAAATATTAAATAAGCTACAGCTGTCAAATGACGTCACATAATAAATACATATCAGTAACAAGAACCAACTTACTAATTAAATCCTAAATTAATATAATTTAAATATACCAAACGAGCTCATTATAATACCTTTTCCATAATAGGTAATATATTTCATATAAAATCCCTTTTCGGGTATTAAATTATAATTTTTGGGTGATAATTATTCTGGTAGCGATGTGTAATTTTCTAATTTTACGCAACACTTGTTTTCCGCTGAATCAATTTCAGCCTTTTGATACCACCTGGATTGTTAAATTTATATGTGAAGTTAATTTACATACATGAAAATATGCAATTAAGTACAATTTGTTTGGCAGATAAAAATTATACTGGAGTCTTATTGTAGACTTATCGTTTTATTAAAAACAAGCTGTTTTCTTGTGTAATAAAGCATAATTATGATTTTCTTTTTATTACAATAAATAAAACACTTGAAATTCTGTACAATATCAATAAATCCGTAAACTTATTGCCCAATTTTAAAGCAGCATTTCAATATTGTTTCGTTCTTGTTATATGTGAGTGTTAATAAGAGATTGGTGCATGTTTGATAAGGAGTTTAAACTGTCACCTCGCTCTTGACATACTTTACAAAATACTTTAACAATGAAGTTCCATATAACTAGGCTTTCTTTCTTCCCAGCCCCGAAAAATGAGTTATGTGTGAGGGTAAAAAGAAAATAAATTAAATTCTAGTTTCTATTTAAAATATTCTACAAATTTAATTCAACAGTAACCCTTCACAGCGATCCTTTTCATAGAATATTTTAAATACAAAGTATCTGGGATAATAAAACAAAGTTGATAACGTATAATTTGTTCGCAATTTTGAATTCAAAGGGAAAATAAATTTAGGATTCAGGAGAGCTGCGAACTTTTGTTGGGGTCGGTTTATTAAAGTTACTTAATTCAGGTGTAATAAAAGATAGATATGATAGTTCTTAGTTATATGTCATGACACCTATTTAATTAAAATTGTTTACGAAACATGACATATTTTTTTTTAAATAAATTACAAATATTGATAACCCTATACAGTAACTGTGGACTCGTTTGTTTTGAAATTATATTCAAATTACTAATGAATTATACGAAAATATTAAGTTTTCTTATTAATAAATAATAAAAAAGGTAGGTTAGCAACGCGACTTAGTCATAGCACAGCTTAAAATTATCTTATATGCTATCATCATGATAATATATTGAATGGTTATTTGATAACCTTTCAATATATTATCATGATGATATCTGTCTTTCAGTCTTCATAGACCAAGTTAGGGTTTAAGATTCACCGCCTAGCACTTAGGTTTGAAATAATGTGTTTTTATTTATTTATTCCTCACAATATCTGTACATCGATCATACTTATAAGATACCAAATCCTTTTGTAAAATATCGCAACAGCCAAACCCAAAAGCTCACGCGTACATCCATCGACAGCAGATTGGCTTAACTTAGATGATATGGTGATGCGTCGCCGTGAGCCGATTTCACATCGATTCAAATATAACTTATGATTATCCTTCTCTCCTTTTCACCAATATACGAAATATTGGTGAAAAGTATTTGAATTTAATATTATTTCTATGAATTTAATAATTATTAGTGTTTTCCAACTGTACTTGTGAAAAAAATCTTTTAATAAATAAGTAACATAAAGCCATCGAGGTGCAGACGATTTTGATTCAGTCAATGGCTTAAAATTCAAATACAATTCGTTGTCATATACATATCTACGATAAAATTTTAAAACACTAGGATTTTTAAATTTCTGGAAGTAAAATGCTGCGTTATCCAGGAACTTTATATAATTTATTTCCCCGAATGGGAATTGAATACACAATCGTCACAGATATAGATAGGTAAACCGTGACGGCCTAAATAGCTATCTATGTACTATAGATATTTTGTATCTGAACGGAGAATTTATATTCAAACTTTTAATTAATTTTTTACTATAACTAACCGTCCCTTCTTTCTCTTGAAGTAAATGAAGATAAACGACCGACTATCTCGATCAACAGGATTTTATATTTTTTATACAAAATTTGTTTCTTATAAGATGGAAACAAGAAATGATTGTAAAACTACTCCTTTTTTTACTTATAAAATATTATTTTTACTTCAACTTCATTTTATTCTGTTCAAGAAGTGAGTGATTGCGACATATATTCTTTGTTTTTTCAAATGTCTGTACATTTGAACCAACCACCATTTTATGAGTAAAACAATATAAGATATTTTTTTCCTAAACTACAAATGAATAACAGTAAAAGTTACCTGACTATATTTAGTCTAAGTCCTAGACAAAGTACTGTACTTTGCAACAACTGTAGAATATAAAATGGTTGCACATTTGTTACTCTTTAAGAACAACTTCTGACATAATATGACTTAAATAAAACTGAAACATTTACCACATGTAATATTTTAGTTACTATCTATTAATTTGTCGCCTAACAAAAAATCCGTACAACCTCTTTCGTGTGTTCTCCATACAACGTGACATTGGCGAAATGATTTTGTGCTCAATTGGCACGTTCGGAACGCCATATTCTTGTTGTTTTAAAAAATTTTTTCAAACTTCAAAAATTTGTACTGTTTACTCCCAATTCGTATTTTAACATCTGAAATTCATTCTAGTTACAAAAATTTAAAAAAACCATTTTAATTTTTATTTTCAGCTTCACCCTGTATTCCGCACACAGCAGAGTAGGCCGTGTAGTAGATAAGGAACCTAGTTTTAAGACACACCGTTCCCCACTTTCTGCCGAATTCTGGAGACATTGCGTGAAAAGTGGCAGTACTCCAAGACCAAATACCAGAGCGAAGAAATGGAAATATAAATTTAAATTAATATTTTATCTCCTCGAATGGGGATCGAACCCACAACTACATACTCGGTTTTACAGTCACACTTGCTCCTGCACCATGACTGGCCTGGATAATTAATATATTTACGGTAAATAAAAAAAAACAACTTTACTAAAAGTCGAAAATATTTTTCCTAAATAAAAGAATGGCCTATGCCAAAAAGAACTTACTGTCAAAACTTGTCACATTCCTCCTGAAATTAAGAAATTATAAGTTGACTCAATGTCACGTTTAGCCTGGATAGAGCAAGGACATGAAAATAATAAAAATATTATTATAATTCCCAAGTGGGAATAGAACACACAACAATCATCTTTTTAAATCAGACCACCTAGCCTTAATAACAAATATTTCTCTGTTTACTTTACTTGAAGAACCTTTTTCATGAAGAATATGAAAACGATATTACACCCAAGGTTCACAAAATGCCAACATATCCAATAAAAAGTGTAATTTTCAAATTTACTATTCATACCTAGAGGTACTTGGAACCAGTTTTCCTCATTTTCTGTAAACCCACACAATCTGAGATGACGGACGAAAGGTTCTTACTTACTTATTCATGGAAGCCACCACGACGTAGTGGAACAGATGTACTTTCAAATGTGAGCCGAATGATTCTGAGTTCGA
>DWGR01002601.1:0-13404 GCA_018247715.1 Heliconius burneyi
AAATATTTTAAACTGATGAAAAGTCTTTGATGAATATTAAACTATATAATAGAATTTTCCATTGAAATTTACATTATAAAATTGCTTCCAGTTGATTATAATGAAATTGAATGGCTACAACGGAATCAGCTCGCGGAATTTAATAACAATAAGGCTAAAGTTCGTAGAACGGAGTACAAAATAAATAACAAGGGGTAATATAGGCGTCGTTTGCTGCGTAGCTCGTCGCATTCAAATTCATGAATTGGAATGGGTAAAGTAGGGCTGACCTGGCTTGTACGTAATATGAACGTATATAAGTGTATGTGGTTTGTTTTTTAGATTTCGTTATATTATTGTATTTTTAGGGTTCCGTACCTCATAAGGGAATAACGAAATCTTTCTAGGATCAATCTGTTGTCCGTCTGTCAAGAATGTATGAAAGTTATGGTGTACTCAAAGTCTATAGGGTCCCGGAGACATACAGTTATTTGATTTATTTAAATTTGGTAAAAAGTTAGATTTTGCAAGTACAAATAAAGAAAAAAAAAAATTTATAGATGTTTCATAGAAAAAAAAAAGTTCAATGCTGTAATTCATTTCATATAAAATGAGTGGGTACGTATGCAAACTTAAGTTTGTCAATTGATACAAAACCCTCAGTATACGAGTCTGACTCGCATTTGACTTTTTTGTAGTTAAAGTAAAAATAATTTAAAAGTATGTTTTATTTAATTTTTGTTGATAAAAATTATGGAGAATGTCGCCTTGTGGAAAATGATAGCAAATTTTGTTCACTACCTTTTAATATTCTATTATTCTTTAAATTTTATTCGAAACCTAACAATCATACAATATAAATACCCCAAATAAGATGAAAAACTAAAACTCATAATATCTAAAAAATGTCGTTAGACTACAGCTTTAGATTCTTATCAACAAAACAACAAATAAAACAAATAAAGATCTATAACCTTTTAATAAAAGTCACTAAAATTTTCCCCTTTTTAACTTTTATAAGAAAAACAACCCACCCATGTAAATTTCCTCAAATGTACGCCATAGTAAATAACAATGACAAAGGAATACACAGGCGTCGCTTACTACGACGTCGAATTGAGATTCATGAGCTGGAAATCAGCAAGAGTTACGCTGATCTAGCTCCCGCATACATATATGTAGGGAAATGCGATAAAAATTTACAATTCTCTTTAAGCAGTTAGGTGTCTGCGTTTGCTATGGATGAGTATTATTCTTTTAATTGTGTATGATGTTGAGGCCAGGTTGTGAGTACGATTCCCAGTTGAGGAATTGAAAAAAAAAAACAACTTCACGCTGTATCCCTCACACAGCAGGGTAGACAGAGGAAACCCAGTGTTAAGATACTTTGTTCCCCACTTTCTGCCGAATTCTGGATGCATTGTGTGTTGAGTGACAAAACCCAACGCCGCGTTTTGCCTCGACACCAGAGCTAAGAAATGGAAATATAAACGTAAATAAATATTTAGTGAAGTATTTATTTACGTTTATATTTCCATTCTCTCGAGTAAGACCTCGAGTGGGATTCGAACCCACAACCGTTGCGTAACAGTCACACAGTCCCTTGCGCCACGACGGCCTCACGGTTCTCTTGAAGAAATGAAATATAATAATATTTCCATTTCTTCAATCTGGTGTCGAGGCAAAGCACGGCGTTAAGTTCCGTCACACAACACGCAATGTATCCACTGGCTGTGCACCAATTTTTTAGCTTATAATTTTAACCTTTTATTTATGCAGTTAATTAAGAAATATTAAATATATTCTTCTTACCTACAAAACAATTTCCTTCCAAGAGTTATTGTTAAATACATAACTACCATTTAAACCCGTCTCCAGTCGAGTATAAATGTATTCAACGAAATTCTTATTCTTATTGGCATCGAGCTGATTGGATGCTCATTCAAATTCGAGATTTCACAAAGCCGAAAATCAAACGTACATATATGGTATATGGTATATTCTAATAACACACGAAAAACCTTTTATTATTGAGAGCAATATTGAATATTAATATTGAAAATGTATTATTTTGTTTCAAACGCTGATGCCTCATAATAGAAATGATGAGCTTGGTACTTACGGCCATAGAAGGGTTAACGTTATATTATTAATATTAATTAGAAAAATGCAATTTACTACTAAAATAAATAGATAAATCTTCACGCTGTATCCCGTAGTATCCCGCTGTATCCCGCATCCCACACAGCAGGGTAGGCAGAGGGAACCTAGTGATAAGACACTCCGTTCCTCACTTTCTCCCGAACTCAACGCCGCGCTTTGCCTCTTGACACCCGAGCGAAGAAATGAAAATATAAACGTTAGTAAATATTTCACTTCCTCAAGTGGGGATCGAACCCACAACCGTCGCGTTACATTCACACCCTTGTGTCGCTGCACCACGACGGCCTCAATTTACATAAAAAAATGTACATTAAAAATAATATAAAAATGATTGATGACAGTGGACATGGCAAAAGAGGTATATAGAGTATCTCTCTGACTACCTCGCTAGAAATAAAGCGTGAAGCTAAATTATACTCAATTTAAGTTTAAGTTAATATAAAAGAGCCAGAAAATTAGATACTAAGACAAATACTGTAATTGCGATGCTGTGCGATCTCCAGTTTGGGGATAGATATAATTTATTTCATATTTCCGTTCTGGCAAGGCACGGCGTTGAGTTCCGCCACAACACGCAATTACTTGAATTTGTTACTACAACCATATTTCATTTAATTACTACCACTACTCAGATCCTGGTCAGTTACTCGTACAAGTCAAATTACTAAAGCGTGTTGATATTAAAAATTTACTTAACTTTTGGTATATGGGAATTGAGTAAGACTAACAACGGTACAAAAACTATATTTTTTTAACTAACGGTTAAAAAAATATATATACTTAAGTAGGTATTTAAAAGAGGAAAAATATATTTTTATTGTATTTTTATTCTATATAATTGGTACGCTAGCATCTAATGATAGTATGACTATACAGTCATTATTTATGTAAACATTTCAAATCATCTACACTAACATTATAAGGGAGAATAGTTTGTTTGGTTAAATGCGCTAATTTCATGAACTTCTTCTGAATTGATTTAAAACATTTAAAAATCCTTATTGAAATTACAATAATGTTTTAAAAAATCTATTAGAAGATTACAGATTAAAGTAATAAAAAAATATATTAGACGTCATTCTAATTCTAAATTAAGAACAGTAGCCCAAGCACGAATAACTATCGAAAAGTATTCGAATCGTTGTCGATACCAATTTGTATAGAATATTGTTCAATTCGTGTACAAATTGGTATCGACAACGATTCGAGTACTTTTCAATAGTTATTCGTCCTAGGGCTACAGAGTGGAACTAAACGGAGCATCTTCTTAGTTCAAGCGGGCGAAGCCGCGAGCAGGCCGCTAGTTTTATAATATAGCCTTGATTGTTTCCATATAAAGCAAAAGGTCGCAGACAGTTTTGAACTGTGTTGTGTTGTCAGTGTATGATTGTGTTTAAATAATGAAATGTTGTGATTTTTTTTGTAATAATCTGATGACAATTAGCTTAATCAAGGTCTTTTGTAAAAATAGATTTTTTAAGCTAATCGCCCTCTGACCGTGACCGTGAAGGCGGCGATCGTGTGACTCTCTCCGACGACCCGGTTTCTGAGCGCAATAAGGAGCCTCTCTCGCCCAACTTTTTAAACTATTAATAAACTAACCTAGCCTAAGTTTTAGGATAAGGATAGTTATTCCAAATTCAACTATTTTTACCAATCATGGCGCATTTTTGAGGCCAGTCGTGGCGCAAGGACACAAGGTGTGACTGTAAAAAAGCGACTGGTTGTGGATTCGATTCTCACTCGAGATAGGCTAATGCATATTAAAAAAACCGGACAAGTGCTAGTCTTTACCTCAAGCTTTGGAGATAAGGACAAAAAGACAGATAGACGGACGGTCATACATATATACAGAATTTCATTATCACTAGCTGCTGCTGAATAAAAGTAATCAGATAAGGTGACTCTTTGTGATAATGCATTGAAAATATTCTATTATTTATGTATTTGAAATGTGTCTTCCAGTATATCAACACCGTACTAATAAAATATAATAAACTATACTCGTTTGATTTAAGATGCTTCGACTTTGGGGAGAGACGTAAGTGATTTCAAATTTATTATAAAAAATTAAATCAGCTTCACGCTGTACCCGCACATAGCAGGGTAGGCAGAGGGGACCTAGTGTTAAGACACTCCGTTCCCCACTTTCTGCGGAATTCTGGAGGCATTGCGTGTTGAGTGGCAGAACTCAACGCCGCTCTTTGTCTAACACCAGAGCGAAGAAATAGAGATATAAACGTTAGTAAATATTTACTAATACTTCCTCGAGTGGGAATCGAACCCACAACCGTCGGGCTACAGTCACACCTTGTGCCGCTGACGGCCAGAGCGAACAATACAAATATAAAAAAAAATCCTCAAGTGGACACCGAACCTATAACCTATGGAGTGCACCTACGCCACGTCTGGCCTCAACTGTGTCCTAATACAAATTTTTCGTTTTTAAAGAAGATAAATAAATAGAAATAATATTTAAGATAAACGATTACAGTTTTTTATAATAATTAATGCTATAAATATACAAACAGACAAATATTTATGCTAAATAGCAATCGTAGATATAACTCGTAATATGATTGAGTGCTATTATATCAGTAATCAAGAAAGCAATCACTGATTGTTACTTTGTTGTAATTTTACATTGTATATACTTAGATCTTGAATTTTTTATTTTTTTATTCCATTAATAGAAGCCAGTCGTGGCGCAGGAGCGCACGCCACAAGCGTGCGACTGATAACGCGACCGGTTGTGAGTTCGATTCCCAAATGAAGAAATAAAATATATAATATTTTCATTTGATTGCTTTGGTAATGGGGCAAGCGCAGCTTTGAGTTCCGCCACTTAACACACTATGCCACGAAAATTCAACAGAAATTGGTGAACAAACCTGTCTTAATGGGATTCTAGTGTCTTAACACAATATTAGTAACTTCTTCTCTGCCCTAACCCACTGTTTATTCTGCTACATACGGGATACAGCGTGACAACACCATAACAACTTATTTATGACATTACAGCGTTAAGTTTCGCAACCCAGCACGCAATAGTAGAAATTCTGGCAAAAAAGGACAGTGAAATGTCTCGACACTAACTAGGTTTTAAAATAAATATAATACATGCTATTATATGATTTACACAAGTTTGTATAAAGGTCACTTTTACACGTTGCTATGGCAACGGGCGTTTATACGCGTCAATTGGTTTTCTAGTTTAAATAGACATTCAAAACCACTTGTACTCTGAGGAATGTTATATATTAAATTCTAAAAAGTCTAATTCATATTGAAAATTTAGTTTTGGAAAATATTACAATACAGTAGCAGTCAAACTTGTATTTTCTAATTGTTTTGACAGTTTTCACACGAAAAAAATATTTCAGCCTAACGGAATACAGATTCCGTATGAAGCGGGGTGGGCAGAGGGAGCTTAGCATTAAGACTCTCTGCTATCTACTTTCTGCCGAATTCTGGAGGTATTGCGTGTCGTGTGGCGGAATTAAACGCCGCGCTTCACCTCGACATCAGAGCGAGGAAATGAAAATAGTAATAAATTTAATCGAGTGAGAATCGAGCCCACGACCATCGCGTTACAGTCACTCCCTTGTACCGCTGCGCCACGACGGATAAAATGTTTTCCCACATTTCTTTCAAGCTATGAAGATAGAATGAAACACGCACCAAAACATACACTTTTGAAAGTGACTCAGGATGAAATGGAAAAAGTGCGAGAATTCTACAATATCGAAATCAGTTCAATATTACAAGACATTGAAGTTATTGAGGAATGGGGGAAAAAGCAAGATCACTTAGTTCAAGCCATGAAATACTTGCGTAAGTTTATTTTTACTTTATTAAATAAAATAATATCATATTAGGAGGCCATTCGTGGTGCAAGGGCTCAAAGTGTGACTGTAAAACCGACTGGTTGTGGGTTCGATCCCCATTCGACGAGATGAATTATTTATTTCAATTTATATTTCCATTTCTTCGCTCTGGCGTCTAGGCAAAAGCGCGGCGTTGAGTTCTGCCACTCAACACGCAATGCCTCCGAAATTGGCAGAAAGTGGAGAATGGAGTGTCTTAACACTAGGTTCCCTCTGCCTACCCTACTGTGTGTGGGATACAGCGTGAAAATAAAAAAAAAGAAAAAAAAATCCTCGCTCTGTTAACAAGACAAAGTGAGGCGTTTAGTTCCTGTATTCAACATGTAATGACTTTTGAGTTCGTAGAAAAGTCTCTAACGGAAGTGTCTTAACACTAGGTTCGCTGGTTCTCTCTGCCTGCACTGCCATGTGCGTGAAGCTAAAAGAATTATATTATACGATCGTCGTACCGCAGTGGAACGGTGTTTCACTGTGAACCAAATTTCCACTTTTCAATTTCCCGCCACAATTTCCGCGCAAAATTAATTACAATTAACAAGAGGATGATATTAATTTTAATATTTCTATTTAAATTGTGTTTTTAGATCGTGAAATATTAGAACGCTTGTACCTAATAGCCAAAGGATCAGTGGAGGGAACGAAAAACATGGTTGAAAAACTATTTACGATGAGAGGATTGATATCTGAAATCGCCCTTAACAAGTCAATTGGTGAATTTACTAAGCTTTTAGAAAACATGTAAGATTTATTTTGTATATCACAGGCTTTCTTACATTGTGTTTTACCTAACTGCGTGATGCTAAGGAGGGTAATGTGTTTCTCAGTCTATCTATATTCTATAGTCTATATTCTATGAATTCTTACAAAGCAACAAGTGAAAATGTGAAATAAATCTGTTCAGTACTTTCAAAGATTAGCGTGACCATACGGACAGACAGACACATAGACAGAAAGACAAGAAATTAAAAAAAAAATTTTGCTTTCTATTATTCTTTTTAAGTGTCCCTCTATCCACTTCAGTCAAAAATATTTAATATACAGACAAAATATGTTTACTGTTTTATTATATGGATAGATTTAATTTCCTCGCGTAAGAATCGAACCCACAACCTGTCACGCTTACAGACAGTCGCACGGTTGTCCACTGCGCCACGACTGGCCTCAATTATTATTATGTACAGTTAACAACAAATTTGTTTTAATATTTTATTTTGTTGTTTATAACACTTTTTTGGTTTATATAGAAAATTCGTAGTAATGCCTAAACTAACCGAAGAGCTGTCGAGGGTTATTACAATTCAATTCGCAACTGGTAAATGGGATCATTTCAATTTTCAAACATTCGTAAGATATTATTTCATGGTAAGTGTAAAGTTTGGTTTCCACCGGAAATGAAATATGAGAGGCCTTTGTGGTGCAGGGGAACAAGGGTGTGACTAACGCGACGGGTGTGAGTTCGATCCCCGCTCGAGGGAATAACCTATTATTTCTTAATTTTATATTTTTTTCGCTCTGGCAAAAAGCCCATAAAATAATCTAATTATTAATATTTTTCTTAGATAGCCGATTACAGACTGCATTTCGATTACAACTTATCAGAGACGTTCATAGTGGATTTAAAGAATTTGAGTATCAACGACATAACAAAGTTTAATCCAATGCTCATAAAAAAAGGAGAGATTCTAAGTTTGGTAAATATTTTTATAAATTTATTTATTTAAACAAATTACACCTTAATTATGTGTTATGAAATACATAAATAAATGTGTACAAATATAAAATGCTAATTATACAATTTATGTGTCACACCAAGTTTTCGCCTCCAAAAAGACAATAAATCTTTTATTAGTCTGAGTATACGTGTATATAATAAAATTCCACAGTGTATTCTAAATTTGCCACTACCAAAATTTTGAGTAACTGTGAAAAAAATTCTATCAAGTAAAGCTTATTACACTGTTAAAGAATATTTAGAGGAGAAACATGTATGGAATGTATGTCTATTGGATGTCATGCAGGATAGCTGCCAGCTAATGTCATAATTAATTATACCATTGACTTTGAAAAGAGCAACTGTTGAGTTTCTTGCCGGCTCTTCTCAGCAGAACTGCCTTCCGAACCGGTGGTAGCTTTTTGTTTGTATGTTCACTCAACGATTCAAAAGTGCTTACATAGTCTTTTTGAATAAAGAATAATTTGAATTTACATATTATTATTTCTAATGCAACAAATTAAGGCCAGTCGTGACGCAGGAGTACAAAGAGCGGCTGTAAACGCGACAGGTTATGGGCTCGATCCCCACTCAAAGAAATGACATATTTATCAAAAATTTGTTTTGAGTTCCGCCACTCAACACGCGATACCTCTAAAACTCAGCGGAAGATGGGGAACAGAGTGTCTTAGCACTAGGTTCCCTCTGCCTACCTGGTCGATTCCTGGAGCTGATTTTGATCTATTTTAATATGTTTGAAACTGTGTTCAAGTTAATGAATTATTTCTTTATAAAATTCTTTTAGTACATATTTCTATATTCAATATTCGGATAAAATCAGTCAAATACATTTAAATGAATTTTCTCGACTGAGAAACTTTTCCATCAAATTTACATTCATTTATGTTTTTCTTTCAAAAAATATATTTTTATATTACATACAAAATATTTTAAAATGACTTGAAATGGCTTTTAATTTGAATACAGAAATAAATATATTTTGGTATCTTATAAAATATTCGTAGAATATGCCAATTAGTTCGTTGCTAAGCGTAGAAACGTAAATCTGCAATAGATTTAACGAAAGGTAGATCTAGTCCCAATTAGTGCGAGATAATACTTGAAGGTCCTATTGGTTTATTTTGACAACTAGATGATTGAGGCCAGTCGCACCCCAACACGATGTATCCCACAAATAGCAGTGTATTCAGAGAGAACCTGGGAACCTAGTGTTCAAACACTGTTTACGACACCAATTCCCCAGACCTTATGTGTTGCCCTGTTACCAGAGCGAGGAAATTAACAATTACAATATGTAGACTTACGATTCTAAAACTTTTTTAGCTTCATTAATCAGGGCGTTCCCTCTTGAAAAATGTATTATTTTCAATTATACGCTTTTGGTAACAAAACAAAGTACGGCGGCGTACCAATACACAATGTCTCGAAAATTAAGCGGGAAGTAGGAAACAGAGTGTTTTAACACTGGGTTCCCAGGTTCCCTCTACCTAACCTGTCATGTGCGGGATACAGCGTGAAAATAAAAAATAATATTTTGTAATAATGTACAGCTTATAGCTATAGCTTTTCTTGATAGGTAGACTATCGAACAAAGATATTTACGGCTATATCTAAAGATAAGAAGTATGGTATAAATATAAAGTAAAATATAAAGGGTAAGTATGGTGGCCATAGTTTAAGTATTGCAAAACTGTTCATTAATATATATATATATATATATATATATATATATATATATATATATATATATATATATATATATATATATATAGATAGACTATAAAAGGCGAGAGTTGGTGAGCGAAGCGAGTAGGGGACGAAGCCCCCTATATTTCTAATATTGATCGAACGATCGATATAAGAAATGTGTATATATTTCTTCTATAATTTTATACAGAACTTATCTATAAAAATTTTCAGGGATGTTATGGCGTTAAAATCAACAGTATCCACCTGGTGAACGCCCCATCATTCGTGGACACCTTAATAACTATTGTTAAGCAGGCTCTGAGCGAGAATCTGGTTGGAAGGCTCCATGTTCACAGTACTTACGAAGAACTGCATAAGGCTATATCTAAAGATATTATACCAGAAGACTATGGCGGCAACGGTTTGAGTATTGCGAAACTGTCAGGTAAGCTACATGTATAGACAAAGAGGAATATTAATATACGAAGTAGAACTAGATATATTGAGGCCAGTAGGAAATAGAGTGTCTTGACATTATTTTCCCTGGTTCCCAATGCCTCTATCCCGGAATTAGTTCTAGAAATGGAACATTTATAGAGTTATTACAATAAGGTTGCTTTTATTTTTTTTAAGAGGGAATGGCCACCTTATTTTTTTTTTCTTCATTTGTTTTTATAGGCTAAAATATCCCTCAACATCTCTAGAATCAAAATCTACAACGTCCAAGTGTAGATCTCAATTCAAAGTATCTTAAACATAGCGATAAATATAAATATTTTAAAAATAAAAAGGAAGGAGTTGAGGGAAAGGGACAGTTTAAGCTATAATAATGATTTTGTTCATGGATATAATAATAGGTCTAACTAGCAGCCCACTAGCGGCTTCGCCCGCTTGCACTACATGATTATTCAATCTTTTTATAGATATACTCGTAGATTGCTATATAATATTTGAAAGTGAAAGTTTGAAGTAAATCGGTTCAGTACGTACGAAGATTAGCGTGACAATACAGACAGACAAGAAATTGAAAAAAATATATTTTTGCTGTCTATTATTCTTTTAAATGTCCCTCTATTGATTTCAGCCAAACATACTAATTGTACAGACAAAATATTTTTACTGTTTTATTATATATAGAGATAATACTAATTTTCTCAAGCTGTTAAATCATAATAATTAAAAACGTACATTTAGATATAAATGAAGTCTATATGGATGTATAAATATTATAATTTTAACTACGTTACAGAAATTTGATATACTCTAGCAATAGCATTATCGATATGCTTGCATATTTATATGTTAATGCAAACTTGTAATATTTGCGTATTACTAGAATACCGTGTTTGCAATAAAAATACAGTAAAAATACTATCGATCAACTAAGAACTTTTAAATAAAAATATATCGACATTATGGAAATTAACTTCTCTATATATATTGAAAATATAAATACTTATAATACTGGCAGATAACGCTCGAACGAAATTACTAAGCCTTGAAAGTTATATGATATGTCAGGAAGTTTCCGGTAGTAAAAAGAGGTAACGGAACGGAAGAAAAAAAGCTTGAAAAATTTTACATTTTAAAATCTATAACTCAGCAAATAAAGTGGCTCTCGATGAAAAGTTTCAAATATAAAGAGTTTCCTGGGTGGAAATTTCACTCAAAATCATCATTTTTACCGTTAGTCGTACCACTGAGCCACGACAGCCACATAAGATAATAAGTTGAAAAAATTGTCTTTTTTTTTCAGAACTCTGGCAAGAGTGTTTTACTTCAGAAGAAGCCAGACAGATCGTAGAAAATACTAATAAACTCGTCAGCGATGAGTCCAAGCGCAGTTCTTTTAAGTTCAACGAAGAATACTTAGGAATGCCCGGCTCGTTTAAAAAACTGGCGGTAGATTAATTTTTTTTTTTGGAAAATTGTGTTTTAGATATGTTTGTGTATGTACTTGTAATTAATGAATATTTTATACTTTCATTTAATTTTAAGAACCTCTTGGGATATAACTTCGCAGAAATATTTATAATACCTCTTTAATATTTTGCAAATACAGACTTTGTCAAACTCATTCAAAACATATGTAAATATTGTATTAATAAATAATAACGACTGAAAATAAATTATTTTCCAACAATCTAATGCATTTTATTTTATAATTCCCCAGAAGCCTTCAAGAGGAGGAGAGAGGAAGAAAATTTATAAAATATTGTTTCTAAAAGACCCAAATGTTAAATAATAATTGCTTACCCATCCATAGTTTAATGCCTACAGACACAAATTAAAAATAAATAAATGTTAACATATGCACGTTTATATTTCCATTTCTTCGCTCTGGTGTCGAGGCAAAGCGCGGCGTTGAGTTCTGCCACTCAACACGCAATGCCTCCATAATTCGGCAGAAAGTGGGGAACGGAGTGTCTTAACACTAGGTTCCCTCAGCCTACCCTGCTGTGTGCGGGATACAGCGTGAAGTCGATTTATTTATTTAACATATGATCAATATAAAGTAATATTAGTATATCATAGTTATAAGATATTATAAACAATATGTTTGCTTACTGATCCACCTTCACATAGCTCTGTCTGATTTTCCGCCCAGTTTTTGAGACTGTGTGTTAAGTGGCGGATCACAATGCCGCGCTTTGTTTTTTTGTAAGTGCAAGAACGTGAAAATGATTCGTTCCCTCGAGTGGGAATAGAACCCACAACTCTTACGTTTAGATACGATTACGATACGGTCAGGCACTCCCGTTGCGACATGACGATCTCAGAACAAAAATCTTTCTATTATATAAGCACAATTTAGGAAATAAGTAAGCAACATTTTGGAAAGCAATTTTATTTAATTAATTAATTCAAAGTATAGACAACTGAAAAAGAATAAAAAAAATATTGATCCTCTTACATATTACTTCTTTTTATACTATTTACAATCCGTTTTGAATCGGTGCCAAGAAAAATGGTGTTTCCTTTTATTTAGCTTTTGTTCATGTATTTAGTAGACTCTTGAAGTTATTTTTTCTTGGCTGGCATCGACATTAATACTAATAAATTTTAAAAATCGAAACAGAAGTAGAGTTCGGATTATAGTTACATCGATCAGTAGGAGTATTTATTTAATAAATTCAAGAATATTTAGAGAATAAACATTGTATGGAACTAATGTCTATTAAATATGTTAACTCGAAGATTCAAAAGTGCTTATATTAGTCTATTTGAATAAAGAATATTTTGAATTAAAGACCAGTCGTGGGACAAAGTGTGCTGCAGAATCGACTGGTTGTGGATGGATCCCCATTCGAGGAAATTGTTATTTACTCGCTCTGGTGTCAAGGCAAAGCGAGGTGTTGAGTTCTACCACTCAACACGCGGACGCAAACTAGAATTTTGCGGGAAATGGGGAACAGAATGTCTTAAAACTCGGTTTCCTCTGTCTACCCTGCTGTGAGCGGGATACAGCGTAAAGCTAAACTCAATGCCTAGCTAGGTTGGCCTCCTTACTACTCACAACCTATCGCGGTAACAGACGCACACTTGTGCTCTCGCGAACATTTTTTAAGCATTATTCCATATCTTAAAAACTAAAATAAGTATTGTTTTATATTTTTACAGTGTTATTCTACATTAAGACTATAAAAATGTTTAGAAAAATTTTTTGCTTTTAAGACGCTTAAATCAAAGAGGCGCGCGTCCTGGCTTCAAACTATAACTATACTAATTATACATAAACTTACAAAAAAACTAGATTTTGGAAAATAACGTTATTTTAATTACTTGAAACTTGAAAAAGAATAAACACATTATTGATTTTCTTATACATACTACTATCTATTTACGTACTATTGACATCCGTTTTGGAGTCGCTGCCAACAAGGTGCCCAGTTGGTGTTTCCGTTTTCAGCCTTTGTTCGTGTATTTAGTAGTAATCTATTAATGTTATATTTT
>DWGR01002602.1:0-13403 GCA_018247715.1 Heliconius burneyi
TTTTTTAAAGTTCTTGAAAAACTTGTTTTAATCTATTAAACATTAAAGTTTTATGGTGTTATTACCTCTTTTATTATAAAAGTAATAATGGTATCACCAGAAACAAAACCTCGAACCTACAATCATTATTTACAGCGCCAAACTACCAACTGCACCATTATGTAATCATATTTTAACTTTCATTATCATTGTAATGTTTTAATTAAAACAGATATATTAATATAACACTTAGTATAGAAATTAGAACCCTATTGTACAGAAACTAAGGTCCAAAACCAAGTAAAGTTAAAAGATAGGTTTTTTTTTGTGGTTCAACGCAAAATTGGATTCCAAGCCCGCTTAATAGTACCAATACGTTATAGAACAAAAAAGAGGTCACTGACGTTCGTATATTTTAACATCGATTTTAGACAAATGACATGACACCGGCGGAGATTGAAAATTTGTATACATAATTTGTTTTATTTTTTGCTAAGATAGCTATTAGTCATCCAATCATGGCTTCATTCGGTTAAATTTATTGTTACATTATCGCATAATCCTAACAAAAACGAGGCCATTCGTGGCACAGGGGTACAGAGGTTGTGGGTTCCCACTGAAGGAAATTAAATATTAAATAATTCTTTACTCTTGTGTCAAAGCAAAGCACGGCGTTGAGTTCCGCCACTATTAATGCCTTCAAAATCGGCGGAGAAAGAGAAACGTCACCTGTCTCAATTAAAACACTTCTGTTTGCCACTGTCCGCCACATTCTGAAGTGGGACTGGATCCCACAATCTGTTTATCTGTTGCGCTTACAGTCGCACGCTTGGGCTCCTGTGTCACGACTAACCTCAATAGAGATAGTAAATACTTTTAACCCTATGTGTCTAGTAGCTTCATTGCGAAATTCAAGAAGCATTTGAAAAGAAGTCAATCGAAGTGTAGTGAACACGATGGTTAAAGATTCGATACCTAATCGAGGGATTGATTTATTTTCATTAGCATTCTCTAACAAGACAAAATGCGGCATTAGATACTACTACTTAACACGCAGCGTCTCATATCATACATACGGTTAGTCAGCGGAGACCGGAGTGTCTTAATATTTCTTTGTGCAGTTTTTTTTAGTTATGATAATTGTATATATTTTATTTATTTTAAATTTTGAAAAACATTGATATCAGCAAAACCACTAAAATAATGGGTAAAAGATTCGAAAATAGAAAGTAATGCATTCTTTTTGTTATGGAACAATGTGAAACAATATTGGTTCAACAAGAGACGAGTGGCGCTCATCTTAAACCTACTTGGCTTATAACAGCTGGTTCTATTATACGAGGATCAACTGTGTAAGAGAATCTAAGTTATAGGATATATTTGTAAAATCCTTATTTTTAGCACTTCGTTCCCCACGCAATCATCCAATTTTCGAGGCAATGTTGACTTGTACTGTTTGCGTTTCTTAATGGCGGAATGTCATCATCTTCTCAATTATTTCTCTCATCTTGGTAGACCGAGGAAATATAAATAATTAATTCACCCGAGTGGGAGTCGAATCCATAACTGTCACGGTTATAATCAGACGTTGCGCCAGTACTGCTTTATTGTGTTTAAATTAAAACTTTTAATGTAATAATTGTTGTGCGGTCAGTCAAAGTGCAGCTGTTAATTTTGAAATATGACTATACAATTAAACTAATTGTATTTAAATAAAATATGATTTATATTTAAAATAAAACAATTGGTTTTTAATATAATTGCTTATTTATAAATTGGGTATCGCAGTATAATATGTGTTTCAACCTAGTCTAAAATTGGTAAGAAAAGGCGCGGCGTTAAACGCCACCACTTAACATAAAGTATGTTGAATGAGGGAGCACTAGGTTCCCCTTGGCGTAAAACTAAAGAATGAACCAAATATTTACCAAATTCCAAATTAAGTAGGTAACTAAATTCGCTATACTGGCCCTAAATCAAAATTAAAATATTATTTAATCAATTAATCCAAGCATTTGTTACATAGAAATGTCAGTACTGTCAGTCCTACGGGAAGTCCTACTAGCCTCTAATATACTGTCTCAGCAATTTCACTGTTTAAACTATCAGATGGACAAAGTAACTTTAGCATTTATATTGGTGGCAGATGGAAACCGCAATTGATTGGTATTAGCGTTCCAGTGTTTCGTAAATAACGTTTTATTAACACGGTCTGCATTTGCCGTTTTAATTAGTTGTTATTTATTTATTAAGGGGCCGTAGCGCAGTGGCACAACGTTGAACGACTGTAAACGTGTCGATTCGATTCCCATTCGAGGGATTGATTATCTTATTTTCATTTCTCGTAAACAAACTATGGCGTTTAAAAACGCCACTTATCCCACAATCTTTCGAATATTAACCGTGAAGTGGGGAACGGCGTGTCTTAACACAAGATTCCCTCAGTTTATCCTGCTGTTAACGGGATACAGCATGAATCTAAAAATACGTAAAATGAGCATATCATTAGTACCAAGCCTTCATTAGTGTGTATTTTGTCGTTCAAGGTAATCCATAAGGGATTTTTGCGCCCCTTTTGCGTACTTTTACATGTATAAACAGTATTATTTGCAGTTTACAGCTGTTTGTTGCGTGTTCTACGCCCATATAAGCCTTTACCGGAAATAATGAAATGCTGTAATAATTTATTATGCTAACTAATTATGCCTAAGGCCGTAGTGGCACAGGGGCACAGCGTTTGCATGTGAACGCGACGGCTTTGGATTCGATTCCATTCGGGTGAATGAATTGTTTTCATTTCTTTGCTCTGGTAACACAACAAAACCAGGCAATACGCGATGTCTCGATTAATCGGAACGTAGGGAACGGAGTGTTTTAACACTAGGTTACTTTTGCCTACTCTGCTATATGTGAGATACAGCGTGATGCTAAAATAAAAGAAGAAATTACTGCTAAAAGCAAATTAAATTTTCATTTAAATGGTGTATAAAATGCGGTCAATTTCAAGCTACCTGGCTGCGATTGCAAAAAAGACGAATTCCTATTTAAAACTGGCGGAAACGAAGCTCCAGCGATTAGCATTAAATAATGCACACGAATTGAGAATTAAATATCTTGTATACCACTTTAATTTAAACTTGTCAATTTGTTATTTATTATTAATTGCGGCTGGCTTGGTGCAGTGGTACAAGGATGCGATCGTAAATGCGACGGTTGTGGGCTCGACTCCTATTCAGGGGAAAGAAAAATAATATTTACATTTTCTCGCTCTGGTAACCCACAATGCCTAAAGAATTCTACAGAAAGTAGGTAAAGGAAGTTTTTTAATGGGAACGGAGTGTCATATCACAAGTTTCCCAGGTCCTGTCTGTCTATCCTGCTACGTGCGGAATACAGCGTGAAGCTTAAAAAAATTGTAAAATATAACATTAAAAGTAACAGCAAGGTAAAAGGTCGAGTGTCTGTGACATTGGCTTTAGATGAGCACGCTGATGTACGATCATTAATTTAATAACGTTTGAAACGTGAAAATATTTTAAGGAATATAAAACATTAAGATTTTCCGTAAATATTTTAGAATAAATTTCGGTATAATGAAACAGCGTGTAACTGTTAACGCAGTAGTAGTAAGTTCGATTCCGAGACCAAAGCACGGAGTTAAGTCAGAACATTTTTCAAAGATAGCGGAACAAATCTTATGACTAGGTACCATCTGCATGATGTGCCACATGCGAGATACAGCGTGAATGCTTACTTTCTGTTTCGAATTCAAGTTAAATACTGTTAGCCCTAATGGATGATTATTAGGTGGGTAGAAAATTGCAAGCACTATGTAGCTGCTTGTGCTTGTGACGGCTCTACGGCGGTAAGAGCAATCCCTGCAGGACTCGAACCACAGCTTGCAGCCGTCGAACGAACTGGAAGAATGCCTCCATCTCCTTTTTTGCTTCGTCAATCTTTTATTGGGCCGTCATATTCAAATAGATTAGGTCAAGATCATCTTATTAATTTTTTTCAAGGGTATACGTAACAATATCGCAAGAAGTTTCCAAGCGCTAATGACCACCAACCTTTATAGTCTAAAGCAGCCTCATTAGTGGGAGTGGTGCTCTAATAGGCACTTTATAGGTTCGCAGGTCGCTGTGTTAACAATATACTTGTAAAACAAACATTTTTTTTCCGAAGAAATGGTACTTTTGATGTAATATTATAGAAAAATTATACATTTGTCAGTTTATATTTGGTTAATATTTATTAATTGTTATTTCTTATTATTTGCTTTAACATACTTTTTAGGTAAGCTTGTCTTAAGATTATCTTTTCCCTCTTCTCGACCTGTTTTCGAGATATTGCGTGTTGAGTGGTGGACCTCAATGCCGCCCTTTGATGATTTTATCAATATTTATAAATTATGTCCTCGTTCTGACATGGTATTGATTTCTGCCTTTCAAATAGGAACGTTTTAACATAAGGTCCTTTCTGCATACTCTGCTATATTTAATAGATTAGTAAAGCTACAAGAAATATACCATCAACGGACAAGTATCTCACTGGAAACGCAGTGGTTGTGGTATCGGTATCAACTCGAGGAAATGGTGGTAGACAAATTGAAGCGTTGTGTTTCACCAATCACCACACGGAGTGTCTCGAATTCGGACAGAGGAGTAATGTACCTACAATATACTTATTACCTTATATATTTTAAAAATAAAATAAAAACAAGAATATATCGCATGCAGTGTACCACACCTAGGATGTGTGGTGATAAATAATATTAGATTTCTCTTCACTTAGAGGCATGTGTGTATGAAATATAGCACAGGGACGCTTGTTGCATTTTAGAACTGTTTACATCAACATTTTCTTAGCTTTACGCTATTCTCATATTCGAGACTTTGCCTGTGAATTGGCAGAAATCAACAGCGCGCTTCGTATAACAGAGTAGGGAAACGGAAAATGACTTAAATATATTCATTCCTTCAAGTAAGGATCAAACCAATAACCTTCGCGTTTAGAATCAGACAACTCCCTCTGTGCCACAAAGCTGTATATACTCTATAAATGTAATTATTAATAATTATATTCAAAACAAACATTAGTTAATTACCTGCTGTATTTAATCGCAGCCACAAATATCTAATTACAAATTCAAAAATAAAAATATTCACGATACATCATTTAAAGGATAACTTTATTGTGTACATTTGTAGTATCAATATTATTGAAGTGGTTTTTTTTTCTTTTCACACATTTTCCCGTATAGCAGAGTAGACAGAGGTACTCTAGTGTTAAAACTCTCCGTTCCCCACGTTAGAGACAGTGAGTTGTGGAAAATTTTACGTAGTACCTACTTTGTACACTAAAGCAGCGAAATGACAATAATCTGATTTCAATTTTATTTTTTCTTGGTAGAATTTCGAGCGGGCCACTTGAGCACAATTTATAATTCACTTCGTCAGTGTCAATTTTCATGAGAAGGGGATTTTTTTTACTACATCGGTAAATCATAAGTCCTTCTAAGGTTACCTATGTTGAATAGATTTATATAGAGATATATAGAGGCTATACGGGAAAGAGCGTGCAGAATGTTTTATTAAAGCAAATTGGAGTCATTGCATGAGGTCTTGGGAAATAGAAAAAATCTCTGATTTTTTGAATTTGTACCTCATACCACCTTCTAAAATGAAATACATACTAACTGTGCCATGATAGCGTTAATAAACAGGTGTAGGTTATAATTTTGACAAAACAAAGGGTCATTAGCGAGAGGCTTACGCTTTACAATCGTATAAACAAATAAATAATTGCTTTGTATTGCTATAACTGCTTGAAGTCACGTGAACTTGTATCCTTTATTTGTACTCGATTGTATTTTGATAAAGGATTTGAATTAAATTTATGGTCGTGGGTTATATTATATGAAATTATATTTGTAGGGTATGCATCAATAAACAAATAAAATCCATTTCACACTGTATCCCGCACATAGCAGGGTAGGTTACCTAAGGTTAAGACACTCCATTCTCCACTTTCTGCCAAATTCTGAAGGCATTGCGTGTTGAGTGGCGAAACTCAACGCCACGGTTTGCCTTGATACCAGAGCGAAGATACGAAAATATTAATTTAAATAAATAGTTCATTTCCTCGAGTGGGGATCGAACTCACAACCAGTTGCATTTATAGGCCGGCAACGCACCTGTAACTCCTCTGGTGTTGCACGGGGTCGTGGGCGGCGGTGATCACTTTAGGTGACCCGAACGCTCGTTTGCCTTGTCCTTTTACCATAAAAAAAAATAGTCACATCTTGTGCCCCTGCGCCACTACTGTCACCACATACAGTACGTTTGAGGACTCGTGGCCGCCCTAAAGTAAAGCTTTCGCAACTTTTGCGCATTGCTCACTTGGAATAAAACAATCAGTTGTAAGAAAAGTAAAGTCAATTAAGTTTGCGCAGCCATTTAACTTCACAGGCCACGATTCAAAGACAGAACTGTGAATTTATACTTGTATATAAACAGACGCAATCTCGTGCTTACCACGTGTCATGATAAGAGCCACCGGTGAGAGTAGACGTGCTGGTTATTGAGAGCGGCTTAGAAACTGTGAAATACATACTTACAGAAAAAACTACTTTACAATAACAATAAGATATGTAACTACATTGTTTAAATAAATTATATCTTTGAAGCGCATTAGGAGGATGTGGCGTAGTTGTGAATTCAACTCCCACTCGAGGCAAATGTCTCGGATGACCGCAGGATAAAGCATGAAGCTGTCATTACAATGTAGAGAAAAAAAGTAGAAGAATTTCGGAAAACAATTATTAAGTTTTTGTCTGTGAAGATTCATGTCCGCTGACATGCTGACAAGCAATATGCTTCTTAATGTAAACGTGACGATTGTTGGTACTCTGGTAACTAGATAAAGTGCAGCGTTGAGTTCCGCCAATTCTTGAAAATTGGTTTGGTGCAAAATGGAGAACGGAGTGTTTTAACACGAGGATTCCTGTGCCTCCACTGATGTATGTAGGATATGTAGGTATATAAAGCTGAATAAAAATAAACAAGAAAGGAGGATACATAAATTAGAAATAGATTGACATACGTACAAAACTACTTTGTGCTAACGAAATTACTTTGCGAACTGATGTTGCTCTACATTGGGATTTGCTAGTTTGGGAAGAATACTCTAATCTGAGAATATAGATACATAAAGTATCTATATATTTATTTGGCATTTTGTTTTTTAACTAATTAATTTTAAAAAACGAAATTAAATCAACTTCACGCTGTATACCCTGCTGTGTGAAAGACACAGCAGGGTAGGCATAGGGAACCTAGTGTTAAGACACTCCGTTCACTAATTTCCGCCAAAATCTGGCGACATTGAGTGTTAAGTGGCGGTACTCAATGCCGCGTTTGGCCTCATTTTAGATTGAATTTCAAAAGCCTTACTTTTTTTTATTCTTCGCTCTCTATTTTTCTTTTGTTTCACCCACATTATTTATTCATTTTTTTATATTACGAAGCCACTAGGGCGTCGTGGCGCAGTGGTAAAGCGTATATAATATAAATTTATAAGATTATTGCTTCTAATCATATCTTTTCTCTGACGTATAAGGTGGACGTAGGATAGACGCTAAGATATTTCTTTTTCTGCTTTACATCCAACTTTGAGATATATTATATTGACTGGCCCAACTAAAAGCCCCACTTTCTCTTTCCAGAGTGTAAAAATACACATAAATTGTTGCCCCGACTGAGGACTGAATCCACCACCATCGTTACAGGCTCAATATCATATTTATTTTTACTCAGTTATCGCGATCCGAGTTAAATATTAACACGATGCCGCATTGCGGGCCGGTCTCAAGGACGGCGCGTGATACCTTTTTGAAAACGCTTAGACAAGCTTAAGCTTTCACCTGATGAAAAAAAATCAAGTGCATCCGGCAGTTTTTAATATATCTTGACCGGTTAGATGAGAAGGCCAAGTACATACAGCTTAAGTATCGATTTAATAAATTTTATGTCTTCGGTATATTTTAATAGGTCCGTCATTGGCACAGGGGTATAAGTGTATGACTGTAAACGCAACTGGTTGTGGTTTCTAACTTCATCATTCGCTCTAGTGTCAAGGCAAAACGTGGCGTTGAGTTCCGCCACTCAACTCGCAAGGTCTCCAGAATATGGTGGAAAATGGGGAACAGAGTGCCTTAGCACTAGATTCCCTCTACTTATCAACACAACAATAACAGTAACATACCATGACAAATAACAGTATAACACAAGTAAGATACATACATGCCTTTGGAGACTCTAGTATTGATGGAGATAAATAAAAAGTCTCCTCTCGTTTTACACTGAGTATATTCAACACTATTTTAAGGTTTGAAAACAATAATAAATGACGACACAGTTACACAAAAGTCAAACACAAATATATTAATAAAACTGAACACAATAAATACGAATGGTAGGACATAATAAGGAAAACAATGGGACGGATGGGCGAGTGGCAAACGTCAACTGTTATAATAAAATCGACAAGGAGGAAGGTGTGTTCAAAGTATCATTGTCAGAAATGTTAAAATCTGTATAATTGATTTTTTATTTTAAAAAAATGTCACGCTGAGTTTCTTGCGCCGGTTCTTCTCAGGTCTGAGGCATTAACTTTAGTGAACTGGTGGTAGATTGTTGGACGTTGAAAAAATGAAGTATGTAACTTTTTATTTTGAATAAAATTATTTGACTCTGACTTTATAAATGTTAGGACAGATAAAGTGTACTAGGTTCTCACTAGTGCACTAACCTCCCATTTGCGGGATATAATACGTAGAAAAGAAGAAAAAACAAACAGGTAAAAAAAACAAAACAAAAAACTACTATGTGGAAATACGTTCTTTGTCATGTATTTAGTATTATCTATAAGAATTTGACAACGTGCCAGCAATTTTTTTAAGCTGATTCATATATTTTTTTCAAAATTCATGTCTACAAATATTTAAAATTCTCCTCAGAGTAGGCAGAGGGAACTTGGGGACCCAGTGTTAAAGCACTCAGTGTCCCACTAGGATACAGCCGTCCTTGAGGCATTGCGTGTTGAGTGGCGAAACTCAACACCGTACACACGAAACTAAAATTTCTAGTTGTCAACATAAATACTTAACCAACCGAACTAAGAATTTTATTAATTACACAATAGAAAGCCATCTCAAGTTGACAATACAGAGAAAAAAAAATTGAATTACTTCCACTGGTAGGAGACTAAGCGTTTACAGTTGGTCCGTCGTTTAATTAAAGGGGTTTGTTTTTTCTTAGAAAATCTGAGCGAGGGCACGACCGGGTCGCATTAATAATAAATAACGTCGTAGATATCTTTAACATAGCTGTAGATGCTAAAACGTTACGAACCGTTTTCACGGAAATGAAATTCAGTTTGTCTTTTATATATATATATATATATATATATATATATATATATATATATATATATATATATATATATATTTATAAGACTTTTGCGACAACTATATTTTTTTATCAGCCTAACGCTGTAACCCGCGTATAGCGGGGTAGGCAGAGGGAACTCGGCGTTCAAACACTCTGTTCCCCACTTTCCACCGATTTTTTGATGTATAGATGCGTGTTGAGTGGCGAAACTCAACGTCCGCGCTTTTGCCTTGGTACTAGAGCGAAGAAATGAAAATATTGATAAATAATAATTCATTCCCCTTGAATAGAAATCGAACCCACAACGTTTCAGTTACAACTTTGTGCCCCTACGCTACAGCGGCCTCTATAAATAATAATTGAGAATTATTAATTATCCTTCTGAGAAACAGAGTTGAATATAGAAATAAATAAATACTGCTATTTTTCATTTGAAAAGGCCGTATTATTATATTTATGTTTACGAGAGTTCCATGAGTAATGGCATTACTATAGACCACGATTTTAAATAATTATTTGAGTTATTTAAAATCGCAGACACTAATGATCGAATAGATTTTTTTGTGTTGGATTTTGAGAGAGAGAAAGAGAGAGAGAGATTTTCTATTCGAGAAAGACTATATTAATCATATTACATTAATCGGTTTTAATTATCAATCCAATCCCATTTTTTTGGGGCCAGAGTTAGATTATATCCCTCGAGTGGGAGTAGAGCCCATACGCACTCACCTAGTTACAAATGACGAAAAGTATAATAAGCTTTAACGTTATTTGATGTGATTTTTGTTTTTTTTGTATGAACAAAGTTCTTGTCATAGAAATTACTTTAATATCAAATATTGATTTGCTAGCAAAAATGTTCAAAGCAATACGAATTTAAATAGGCGTGTTATTGATATTGACATGGCTAAATAAAATTTAGGTCGCTCGTAAGTTGAGACAGAAGTATTGATTGATTTTGAATTCGTTAATCTAAATACTTTTTTTTTGTTTTTTTGAGGCCGTCATGGCGTAGTGGAAATGGTTGGGTCCAATTCTGACTCGGGGGAATGATTAAAATAAAATTATTTTCATGTTTCTGCTTTGGCAGATAAAACACGGCGGTGAGTTCCGCCACTCAAAATATCAATGAGCGATATTTCGTAAATTGGGCGGATATGAATTATCTGTAAGTGGCTAACTGTCTACATGTCCAGCCTATTGCCATTTTAGCTTCTGTGAGTGGCTAAGAGCGTCTATGACTTTAGTTTTCTGTCTTATAACGGTATAATGGATTTTTTTTCTATAGAAGTTTTCTTTTCATACCTCTTTGGCTTGTTATTTTCTTGTTTTTAGTTTTCCTAGTAAATTTCCATGTTTGACAGGCGTATGTTAGCGTGGGGAGTATGCAGGTGTTCATAACTTAGCTTTTCAACTTTGTGGGCATGTCGCTTATAAGAGTGCTTATTAAATGAAAATACTAAATATTTCAATACCTAGAGGTAATTATAATGATTAGATTCATTTAAAAGAAATAAGCGGAAAATAAAGAAAAGAGAGTTTTTCCACAGACTTAATCTGCTATATGCAAATAATGTAAAAATATTGTCACAAAAGGGCAAAGGATAAAAATAATAATATTTCACCTTATTTTATAAGAGTAGTTTCTTTATAAATAGCATCAATTTATTTATAAATTACCTGGTCTTTACGAAGTTGAAAGGATTAAATGCTTTAAGAATAATTAAAGGTAATGTACGTGATTTTTACCGTTCGCTAAGACTACTTAAGAACATAACATATAATGTGAACAACGCTGAAAAGGCGTCGTTTATATAGAATGTGGCGCTTATGAAATTATTGAGCAACTATTTAGTGGAATGCAGTCGTGGCGCAGGCACAAGTGTACATCTGTCTGTAAACGCGCCTGGTCGTGAGTTCGATCCTCACTTGAGGAAATGAAATATTTTTTTATATTTATATTTTCATTTCTTCGGTCTGGTATCACGGCTAGGTTCCTAAGTTCCTTAGTCCTAAGTCCTAAGTTCCTTCATGCAATGCAATGCCTCCAGAATATCGCGGAAAGTGGGGGATGAAGTGTCTTAACACTAGGTTCAATCTGCCTACCCTGCTGTGTGCGGGATATAGCGTGAAGCTGAAAAAATAAAGTAACTACGTATTAAAAAATCAAATCAGCTTATAGTACATACTATATGATATTAGCATTGTGTACATCAATACGAATAAAGTTAATTTATTTCGTGGAAAACTCAGAACCCTTTATTATATATGGAATACCTTCTCACAAAAGGCGCCGTTTCAATATTGCCTTCTGCATTCAGTTCTCTATAATAGCTTAGCAATAATCTATTATTAAGAAACCATAGCACAGACAAAACCTACATAAGGAGGAAGCAGTGTCTACGTCCAGGCCAATTGCGGCTGTATATAATCTATCATCCAATAAAGTTTTATGAAGGAAGAAAAGGTAGAGAGCAGAAGCGTGCGAATGTAAGCGCAATGGTTGTGGTTCCGATTCCCACTTGGGGGATGAAATATTGAATATTTTAATTTATTCGCTTTGATAACGAGACAATGTACGGTGTTAAGTTCCACTACTCAATACGCAAAGACTCGACAATTTCAGTGAAAAGAGAACCGGTCCTAATGAAAAGGGAGTGTCTTGACATTAGGTTTCCAAGGTCCATTTGCCTCCGCTGCTTCGTGCGGTATACAGCGTGAAGCTAAAAAATAAATAAAAAGAAAGATAACAAAAGATGAAACAGATGTTTATAACAAAAGTGTTGATTCAATAAGTTCCCTCCCAGCAAAGGTTAGACTGGCTTCACATATTTCGTCTTCAAGTATCATTCATTCATTACTCAAATTATAATGGCATATGTTATCACATAAAGCTACGTGAAATTTTACTTTAAAAGCTAAACCCGTTTTGTTTATTTTATAAAAGAGCTTTTAATGGAATGATGTAAAGGAAAAGGTATATTTATGTAAATTTTCAGTTTACCTACAAAATAGCAAAAGTTTAATATATAAATTAAAAGTTAACAAAAACAAAATGATAATGAACTTATAACTGTTAATTAAAATGGACACAATAAAGATTAAAAGCAACAAATAAGGTCATAAATTGTAAGTAACACATTAATTTATTTTCAATATATAATATTTGCATATCAGGGATCAGAATATAGGCAGAGGTAACCTTGTGACAAAACTCTCCGACCTTCACTTTCCATCTGGATTCGAGACATTTATTGTCGAGTAACGTGACTCAACGTCGCCCTTTGTTTTTTTCGAACAGAGAAACGAAAATAATTGATTGAACCATTACGTCAGGCGATGTATTATAACACCCGCGCACAGCAAGGTCGATAGAGCGAACCTAGTGTTATGACAATCTGTTCAACGTTTTCCAGCAAACTCTGGAGGCATTGCGTGTTGAGTGGCGGAACTCAAGGCCGCACTCCAGAGCGAAAAAATGATAATATAAATATTAAATGAACATAACCAGTTATATTCGCGAGGTTGATTACGAAAATAGAGTACACAACTTTAGTCCTACAGCACTTTAAAATTAAGCTTCAAAAACTTTAATTATTGAAGCTTTTATATCCATGTAAATATGGGCTTTTATATCCATAAATGGGAATAAACAGTGAGGCTTGAAATGTCATATGTCATATTTGTAGGTATGTATATATGTAATATTATAAAATATTTTATTTTAGTTTCTTACTGTATCCCACATATATAAGGATGGGCAGAGGAAAACTAGTGTTAAGCGTGTGATAATATTTCTATTTATAATCGAAACCACACACCCATTGTGTTTAGTCAGAGATACGTATACAGGGTGGAAGAGGCAGCGCTCCTTTTACTGAAACTGCATATAGGGTAAAATATTTCAAACCCGGAGCTAAAAAAATTTATCAAGATGCCTCAACAGTTTGGACGTAGGATTTTTTTTTCATT
>DWGR01002603.1:0-13401 GCA_018247715.1 Heliconius burneyi
TTATTCACAGACCTACATACATATATCTACATCTACATTTTCTTTCCTAAGTGTGGAATAATACTTGAAAAAAAGCAGGTTAGTGAGAAATCTATATACCTGTAGGTATATAATAATCTATATACCTGTAGCTATATAATAGGAAGTGCAAAACGAAGAACGAAAATAAAAAAAAAAACTAATTTTATCCTTATATATTTAGATACAAACATACCAGTGAAATATACAAAAAAAAAACTGGATTCCCTTAGGGCGATATTGTAGAAATATAAAAATGTTTATTTGTATAATAATTTAAGTGTACTTCTAAGTAATATCTAAAGATAAAAAAACAAAAAAAAGAAATGTACATGATGACAAAAGTAAGAAAGAATAAACTAATACAATAAATCAGCTTCACGCTGTATTCAGCATACAGCAGAGTAGGCTGAGGGAACCTAGTGTTAAGACAATCTGTTCCCCACTTTCTACCGAATTCTGGAGGCATTGCGTGTTGAGTGGCAGAACTCAACGCCGCGCTTTGCCTCGACATCTGAGCGAAGAAATGGAAATATAAACGAAAATAAATTTTTCACTTCCTCAAGTGGGGATCGAACCCACAACCATCGCGTTACAGTCACACCCTTGTGCCGCTGTGCCATGGCGGCCTAAGAATAAACATTAATAAATATATCAAACTTGGATATCTCATTTGCACGTAGTTCACATGCGAGACAAAACGGGACATAGCATTTCTACATTTGTATTTATTGGTGTTAAGTGCACCACCCACTTCGTCATCTACGTAGGGACTAGCACTAGTCAAGAGGTAAAGTGCTGCGTTGAGTTCAGTAACTGCAATACCTCGAGAATTCGCCAAAAAGTGAGCAACTAAGAGTCACTGGTTAGGTTCCTTCTGCTTACCCTGCTAAATGCGAGATACAGCGTGAGGCTGGAAAAAACACTCCCAGAAAAAAACACTCATTCCCGGAATGGAAATCGGACGCAAAACCGTCGTGTTTAAAGCCAACCGGACCGTCCGTTTCGCCATGAAAACCACATAAGTCATTGCATAAATATATGATGTCACTAAATTCTTTGGACTTACCTTAGCTTCACACTGTATCCCGCACATGGCAGGGTAGGCAGACACGTACGTAGGATACCTGGGAACCAAGTGTTAAGACATTCCGTTCCCATTAAATCACTTACATTCCCCAGTTGCCACCGAATTCTCAAGACATTGTTTGTTGAGCTGGTTCAGGTGGAACTCAATTAAGGAATTGGAGTTGAGGTGGAATTCAATGACGCGCTTAGCATATTTAAAAAAACGTAAAATAAAATTACTATTTCTCCAAATCGAACCCACAACCGTCGCGTTTATACCTACAGTCGCACGCTTGCGCCCCTGCGCCACGACGTCCTCCGCCCTTACTAACATTTATTATAGTCCCTACATTATACACCAGGGTAGGCAGAGGGAACCTAGTGTTAAGACACTCCGTTCCCCCACTTTGCCGTTTTCACTAGCGCTTTGCCTCGACACCAGAGCAAAGAAATGGAAATATAAATATAGATATTTCATATTATGAGTAAAACGATATTATTAAGTTAAAAGTATAATTAATAATATTATTTTACATGTAGTAAGATCAGTTTTCATGTTACTTTTGTATAGTTTTGACCAACCAATATTTAACAAATACGTGAACATAAAATAAACTTCAAAGGAATAAATGGACATCAGCGTTATAATCGACTACATAAAAAGTTTTTTTATCAAATTATAACTATAGATTTGTCTAATAATATCTCTTTCTTTTCGAGAAATATAAGAACCATCAAAATTATTGTTTTACATTAACATTTATAGAAAAAAAAACAGCAAAAGAGGGTCAAATCAGCTACTTAAGTATGGATGAGACAAACGCCTCTCTTTATCATTTTTCTTGACATATTTGACATTTTGTTTACCACATATGATTGCTTTATAACGCTTCAACATATCTGTTGGCAGGGAAGTTGGCCGGCTCCCTGCCATCACCGGTTTACTCAGTAGCTACGGACCCTCCGATAGAACGCTTTCAAATGTAATGTTATATACTCAATGTTTGAAAAAATTTCAATAGCGCGATGTAGGACTTTATTTTTGATATCAAATAACTATTAAATAACCACTTAAAATGATAAATTTGCTTGGTTACCAAGTATTTTATTTTCTATAGTATTTTTTGTCGATTCCACATTTTAGTTTAATGGTTGTTTTTAAGGGTTATTTAGAGTTTTTTGTTTTTAGATGTCGCTTATGGAGGTTACTGTGTGTGTAAAAGAGATCGCAGTAGAATCTCTACTCGTCCTTTTAATTTTTTAGATCTTGCTTCTACATTGGCTTTGTCGTTGATTTGGAAGCGATAGAGTGATAAGTGTATAGCGATAAAATATTAAAAAAAATAGAATATTATTATCAATATATGCATAATTTATCTTAATTAAAATATTTATATATTTTAATTAAAGTGAACTTACTATTTCATCAAATATTATTCCTAAATAAATAAATATTGACAATTTCATTATTTTGTTGACATGTTCACATTTGTAACAGATTATAGAAAAAAATATATATTGCTTACATAAAATGGCCAACTATTTTGGTATATTTAGTACCAAGTAACCAATAATATCTATATATGTATGTATATGTATATAGGCATGTATATGTATGTATGTATAATATATAATTTTTTATTTGATAAATATAAAAGAATTATGTTTTATTATTATTTTTTTACTAATAAATTAATTATTTGTTATACACCTTAATTTGTTATTTTTTTTATATGGCAACTTTGGATGTTGTTATGATTATCTTTCACTAACAAAATGAGAGGAACATGTAACGAAACATGAAAGAAAATAAAATGGCGAAACCTGAAACATATTGCGTGGTTGTTTTACTGTAAATATATGTATTATCAGTTTAATTATAAACTTATTACTTTCAGTGTTGTTACTTTGTTATATATACGATTTATTGTTGCCATCAAAGCAAGTAAGTGATTGTTGCAATAATCATAAAACTATATATTAGTAGAAACACCGAAAACTATGGTGTTGCAAGAAATGGTCGATTTTTATGGCATTCATAATTTTATCTAAATAATTTGGAAATGTTAAGTTTAGCTTTTAAATTTAATGCAAAATTGATATTTACAGACACAATAAGAATTTGAAGAACCTTATGCTTCTATATAAATACTTATATCAGTATTTTATAAAATAGATTGAGGTTAGGTACTATTTGTTGATGAAACATTATTGAAATTCTATTTATAATGTTTCTTCATCTAAATATCAAGCCAAACCCAGTACTCTTTATAACTGAAAACGTGTTTTAATCTTGACTTTGTGTTTTATGCACTAATTTATAAGTACAATATATTGCTTACAAACAAGTAACTAATTTGCATTATTTTTATAGAGAAATAAAATCATGTCTGATGAAGTACAAGGTACAAGTTCAGGAGAATCCGCAACACGTATGTTGACAGCGAAATATAAAGATGGTACATAACTCTTTAATTCTCTTAATCATTAATGAAATTAAATTCTTTATATAATAATAAGTTGTCTAATAAGCGAGTTATAAAAATACTGAATACACCTTCAATAATAGTTTAAAAAAATTGTTTCTATATTTGACTACCTTGGCTAACTAAACAACAACTAAATGTACAAACAAACACATATACATGGTAAACACTTTGTTCCATTAGTCTAGTGTAGTTAAGAAGTTTTTGAATAGCTTTGTCTATCCTGATATGTGCAGGATACAGCATAAATATTTTTTAACTAATATTTTTTTTAAAAATAACTTAAAGTCAGTTGTGGTGCAGGGTCACTAGCATAAAACCGCAAACTGGTTGTGGGTTGTTTGCCTCTGGCAAGCAAGGAATGCCTCAAGGCTTTTTAAATTTTATTTTTTATATTTCAGGTCAATTAGAAATTGTTGAAGTCACACCTTACGATAAACATGAGAAGGTAAATAAAAGTGTATATTTAAATATTGAAAACGAAAGCGGAGAATGGAATTGCCTTAATCGAAATAGCTTTCTTAACACTAGGTTCTCCATGTCTATTCTGCGATGTTTTGGGTAAAGTCAAATGTTTAGTTAAAAATTAACATTACAGATACAAGGACACATTATAGAAGATGCAAATAGACATTCCAACATTAAATACATGCAAGTGCTCGATAGCAAGAACATGGTTGTTGATTTAGTCAATTTGACATTAGTTAAGTGAGTATAATTATATTTCTATTTACACTTTTTGTAAATATCTTAAATTGTATGGGTAAAGGAGTGAAAAGAGTTGACTATGGTCTCCTCTGGCTACACTACTACATGCAGTACAAGCCTTTATTTTAATAAAAGAAACAATGTTTTTACAGATGTGAGGATGGCCAAGAAACTTATAGACTGGTGGGGGGAGAGGGTGATGATACTACAGTTACATGTGTATTAGCGAATGATGACGGTGATGGTATGATCTCTTTAATATATATATATATTAATGTTTTATTATTATACTTCGCTTAAGGGGGTCATCCCCTATGATGAGCTCAAAAAACTATTTGTTTTTATAAATTGCTTTGTTAGACATATTATGTCTAGAATACAGTAGTAAAGTGATATTTGAAAATTCGAAGTTGTTTTAAAGATACACTAGGTAGAAGAAGCAGCTGTCCGAAGCTTTGTATTGGAACTTGAAACTTTTTCAAATGTCTACCAAAAGTCCAATTTTCGGTAGATTTTTTCATTTGATGATAGTTCATTCGGTGCATTAGGACACATTTAACTGTATACTTTTTTGTTTCTGATAAGCTAATCAGCTTGAATCATGCAGGAAGTGTGAGTCTATTTTTTCGAGGTGGAGTTTTCTGAATTTATATTGATACCGTCAAAATATGTAACTATATGATAATAAACTTAATAAAGCTCTATCTATTTACTAGTCGTTAAGAAAAAATCTTAAAAATGCCATAATAAAAAACAGGCTGTTACATGGGATGACTCCCTTAATGGATATTATACAGGTGGAAGCGTCTGCGCTCCTTTTACGGGAGCAGCATATACATTTACATGTTACGAATAGATGTCGTAAACACTGACTACTACAAAAATAATACTAAAGGTCACAACTTTGGACTTTACCGTCAATATCTACGACTCGATTTCGGAATGAGGCGTGTGTGGCTGCGGCGATGTCTCTTTGATAGGTTTATGTCTGCATTTGTCGTTCTTAACAAATGGCGTTTTAGTTTACAACTATAATTTTATTAATTATTTTGTTAGAAAAAATCACCTATACATTTTTTGGCAAAATCTCTTTTTTTTTTTAAATTGTATAAGCTTATATAGAGTAGTTAAAACTGTGCTTACATTTAACGTTCGGTTGATGATAAAGATCTTACGTTGAATGTACATACTTTTAGAGTTGTTTTTGTGTCTACATTTTGTTTATTGTTTTTTTGTTTCGGGGACTGATGAATTTTTCCTATACTGTCTCTGTGGGTGGGCGATTGGTAAGGGAGTTGCTTCTGTTTCTCATATAATCGAAAGCGTTTCGTCTACTTGTTATTGCTGTCAAATATTGTATGCGTGGCGATACACTTGATAAGGGCGGAGTCTCTTTTGTGCTTTTCGTTTCCAGGTCTGCCTTCCTTAATTATAAGTTTATCGTAACTTATTACTGCGAAGTGGCCCTTTGCTCTTTCTTCTTCAAGTTTCGGTAGCAATTATTTCCTCTTATTAAGAATGTCCTTGGGGTAGTAGTACAGAAGCGAAAATGTTGTAATTTAGTTTTCTTTTGTTTTTCATTATATCTCTTTTCATCCAGTTATTGACGAATGATATTAATTTTGGCCTTCCTTTTTCGTCCTGCTTACTTATTTTGCCGACTCTGTATATTGAGTTAATATCGCTTTCTTTCACTACCACATTTAAATCCTCTTTCAATGTCTTCTTCACTGATTCCATAAGCTTTTTAGTTTCACTTTCTCTAATTCCGTATAAGATTATATTATTAGTACTTGCCTGTTTTTCAAGATGGTACACTTTCTTTCGTAATATATAATTTTCTGATCTGAGTTGCTGTATTTCCCATATAAAAGGTGCTAAATTGTCAAAGGTGTTAACTATTTTTCAAATATTTATTTTTTGTAAGTTGCTAACACTGTGCTGACCTCTGATACCAATTTTTAGCGCGATCTGGCAGCTAGTTTTTTGACAGCACTCAGTTTAGTAAACACACCTCAGTAGTGCGCGGCGATTTTTATAATGTATCCAATAATTGAATTTGAACAAAGAGTTTGCATTAAATTTTGTGTTACAAACAAAATTTCGTGTACGGAAACGTTGAAAATGTTGGGAGAGGCTTACGGTGAATCAATTTTATTTTATGAATAAGTTTATGATTGGTACAAAGCGTTCAAAAACGGTCGTACCGACGTTGAAGATTTGCCTCGTCCCGGACAACCTTCAACCTCTTCAACCGATGAAAACATTGAAATTGTGAAGAAAACTGTGCTCGAAAATCGTCATACTAGTGTTAGAGAGTTAGCACAAGACCATAACATCTCTAGAGAGTCGGTTCGTTTGATTTTGGTTGACATTTAGGACATGAGAAAGGTCGCTGGCAGACTTGTTCCAAAAGAGCTGAATTTCATGCAAAAAAAGCATCGTGAAGAAGTCTCTTTAGACACGCTGGAGCGTGCCAATGCTGATCCCTCATTCATGGAAGCGCATCATAACTGGCGATGAGACATGGGTCTACGAGTATGACATGCCAAGAAATCAACAATCATCGAAATGGCAGACCAAAAACGAGCCAAAACCAAAAAAACCGCGTCAAAGCAAGTCAAAAGTAAAGGTGATGCTCACTGTTTTCTTCGATATTTGAGGTGTGATCCACTATGAATTCATTATGGACAAACAGTATAGAAAACAAAATAAACAGGAATACGATTTTTTTTATGGAAAAAGACATGGCAAACGAGCGTACGTGTCACCCGATGGTATGTGATCACCGCCGCCCACAACACCGCGTAACACCAGAGGAGCTACTGGTGCGTTGCCAGCTTTTGAGGTTGGTTGGGCGCCGGAGCCCGGCATTACCTAATGCGAAACGCAGTGGCGTAAAGCCACTACTTCACGCCGGTTTTAAATGCCGGGGGTGGTAATAATCCGGTCGAGTCCGCCCATGTGCATTGCCATTGCTGGCGACGTGACTCTCCCACTCGTACTTTAGTCGCCTCTTACGACACCGCCAGTACCAGGGTGATCCTATTCTAAACCGGGAACACACGGCGTATTTAGCTGTATTAAGACGTTTGCGCGAGAACATCTGTAGGAAACGGCCGGAATTATGGAAGGAAAATTCATGGATTTTGTATGACGATAATGCACCATCGCATCGAGCTCACGTCGTGACCGAATTTAAGACGAAAAACTCGATAAATACCATCGATCAACCACCGTTTCATCAGACCTAGCTCCGGCCGACTTTTTCCTGTTCCCAAAACTCAAATGGCCACTCCGAGGACACCGTTATGAGTCAATTGAAGGCATAAAAGAGAATTCGACGCGAGAGCTAAAGAAGATCCCGGAAAGTGCTTATAAAACATGTTTCGAAGATTGGAAGAAGCGTTGGCACATGTGTATTGCATCAAATGGGGCCTATTTTGAAGGCGACAAAATAAATATTGATGATTAAATGAATACTTTTTGTTTTATTTACAATTTCCGGATACCTTATTGTCACAATATATTTGTGCAATAATTTCCTTTGCTTGATTTCTCATTTCAATTTTGACTTGTTCGAATAATTTCTGAAAGTTATCCATATCTGTGACGAAGCGTGTTAAACGGAACCCTACATACTTGAACGCAGCTTTTGGTTTCTAGGTTTGGTAATAGTGACTCGTTCGTTCTCAATTGTCGTATGTCTATGCTTGTCGCCGTTGACAGATAGTTTCAAATGCTTATAGATGTTAACGTACTCGAAAAGGTTTGTAAAATTACGATTGGCACACAGTTATTGGCTTTATGATACACTTTGGTGCGCGGTATAAGGATTTCGAGTACGAATGCGAATGCCTACTGGGAACCCATGAATAGGTGACATGAATAATGTTTTTTAATTTGTTTTACAACTACCCACTAGAATAGTAATATAATACTTTGGGTTTATACCTTGGTACTTTACTTTGGGTTCAACTTGAGAATTACACGTGTCCACACTTAAATTTGCTGTTTTAGTTATTACTCCAAGAATTCAACCTGATAGAGGGAGAATTCTATTACACTTTCTATGCAATTTTTAGGGCTAATACAATTGTTGTCTGTCTGTATGTCTGTCAAGGCCATTATTTATTTTATTAAAAAAATGTGTTATAAGTAACTAATATATATTTTGTATTTCAAGAACAAGAAAGTCAAGATAATCAAGAATCGTACGTAGTGATAGATGGTGATCAAGGAGAACCAGTGGTTTTTCTACAGTCTGATCTACAACAAACAAATCACAATAAAATAGAAGCTAAAAAGGTTAGTTATTTTTTATACTTTAATTATATTTCAGTAATTTTTGACCTAATTTTAAGACAGTTCTGTGTGAAGCGTGTTTTTAGTTTATTAATTTATTTTCAAAAATTTAACAGGAAAAGAAACCAATGTCACCATCAGAAATTTTGGAAAAGGCAAAAGCGTTGCAGAAAGCTAAGTGAGTACTAAGATTTTATATTTATATAAGTGGAAGATTTTCTTTTATTTTTATTTCAGTGCTATGCTGTATCCCACCTTATGATAGGATATAAAGAGGGACCCTACTGTTAAGACACTCCGTTCTCCACTTTCCGCTCAGATAGTGGCCGTAAAAATAAATATAACAAGCAAAGCGGGAAAATGAAAATTATTTTAATGTAATCATTCCCCAAATGGGAATAAAATCCACGACCGGCGCGCTTTCAGTATAATAATTTTCAGTCTGTACGTCTGTCACGCATAATTAGGTTTAATTTAGGTTTATTAGATAGGTGTATGTTATGAAATAGCACTAATATACCTAACTTGTGTAAGCCTAACCATTTTACCTTACTGAATTTTTATAGCGCGCGCCGCAACGCCTTATCTAAATAGGCGCGCGTACGATACATCTCTAAAATAGGGGGGAAATTGTTGATGATCTTTTCATTCTTTTCTAAGCTGTTACTAATATGTAGGACTTCTAAGATGTAACTTATTTTTAACGTCTTATTGTGGTGTCTATACCTTCTGTCGGGAAGTTAATATGTATATTTTTTTAGCTTTACACTATACCCTGCAAATAGGACAAAGTAGGCAAAGGAAACTTGAGAACCTAGTGTTAGGGCACTCCGACAGACTGCCGTCCCCCACCTTCTGAACCAATTCCAATTCTGGAACCATTGTATTTTAAGTGGCGGAACTAAAAGCCGTGTGAATCGAACCCACAGCCGTCGTGTGATCTTTTATTTCACTATCACCTTCCTAATAGGCATTTTTTCCGGAATTATACTTAGCATACTGTGCGCACTGCGCTTTCGTATCTAATTTCGGTTTCTCCACCAAAACCTCGACGTACGGCAACCGTTAATGGTGTCGGTGATAATGGTTACTATCTTACCCGTGTCACTTTAATTGCCTAAGGGACAAGTTAATCCTGAAGTTAGGATTTAACTTTTGCATATTTATCGTACTGTATATATTATTTATCGTATTTTCCATCACCAGAGTTCTCCTAACCGCAACTAACAGCGGTAGTGTTGGTAGTGGTGGACGTAAACGTCGTTCAACTCTGCCGCCCCCACACGAGCTGCTCGCGTCGCCCCAGTTCAAGCTGTTTCTCTACTCCTGCAAGCTGTGCTCCTTCAAGTGTAATGCTATTAAAGAACTCTCTGCTCATAGGGTTAGTTTTAATAGTAAGCTATTTGGTTTACCTATTTGTAGAGAAGTAGCAGATTCTATCTATTTAAAAATTGTCTAGACACAAGATACATGCTACATTGAAATATGACACATTGTACATGATGCATTCTTGCGATCGAAGGCACAGTTAGTTATATCGCAACGATTAATGTGATGTTATTTATAGTTTATAGCTCACCTCATTCGTTACTCATATTAGTGTTTTCAAATAAACAAACATATTTGGTATAAACAGAAGTTGAGTTTAAATCTTATCAGTTCAAGATTTTCCTGTAACATTAAATTTAATAAATAAAATTAACATATGAAGTATTGTATTGTAGGTAGCAGAGCACGCGACGGGCGACGCGGGAGGCGCTGGTGCGGGGCGCTGGCGCGGACCGGGGCGCGGCTCCGCCATCACGCTGCAGTGCGCGCGCTGCCCCTACCGCGGCATCACGCACAATCAGGTACGGTGGTAGTTTCTACTTGTACTTATTTTTAATACTCTTGTTTTGGGTCATTGAAAAATTCGTGACCCCTACCCCCTTCCTTTGTTAAATTTGCTTGTAATTTGCGACTACACAAATTTCTGTTCATTTTAATACTTAAATTAAAATTAACAGAAATTTGTGTAGTCCGGCTTCAATATATAGCTATATTGAGGCCGTCGTGGCCCAGCGCCACAAGTGTATGACTGTAATGCGACGGTTGTGGGTTCGATCCCCACTCGAGGAAATGAAATATCGAGGCGAAGCGCGGCGTTGAGTTCTGCCACTCAACACCCAATGCCCCCAGAATTCGGCAGAAAGTGGGGAACGGATTGTCTTAACACTAGGTTCCCTCTACCTATCCTGCTGTGTGCGGGGTACAGCGTGAAGATGATTTATTTATTTATTGTTTTGGCTAACCAGCTGTTTGATATAATTTATTAGCTATTATTGTTAATGTTTCTATCAAAAAAAATTTTTTTCATTTTAGAAATAATATTCTAGAAATTGAAATATATCTTTAAATTTATATCTAAATTTTCACACCATTTCATTCATGTTTTTTGTACGAAAATTAAAAATGATGTAATTTATCTCCACAAAGTTAAAGATAAAATATTTAAAATTAAAACTAAAATATTTAAAATTTTATTTCAGTTAATGAAACATGTGAAGGAGAAGCACGTTCAAAACATAGACACTAGTAAGTATTTTATCATTTATATATAATACTATGGTTAAAATATTGTATAGTTTTTTCTCAGCTCCAAGCTACACCCGCAGCAGGATAGACCGGTCAGATCAGTTCTCAGATTTCCTTGAGTGGCGGAAATCAACGTCGCGTTTCGTTTTACCGGAGCATGAAAGTAATTTTTATATAATCATTCCCCTGAGTGATGGTTGAACTCACAACCAAATTAAAAAAAAACCAAACCAAAAAAATTTGTGCTGTTTAGTCCATTCATCGAGGAAACCTATAGGCTATATTACGTCATGCTAATCGTGTCGACCCACTACACCCGCACTTCGTGTCACGTGTCATACACAACGAGTAGCTACTAGGTGTAGTACAGGCTCGGGGTCGTGGCCTCTCTTTAGAAGTTAGCTGGAGATGCAAATTAAGTATTTTTCATAATTTTGACTATTTTCTTCCTAGTGAGAGTGTACAATGCTTCAGAAAGACTAACTCCAGAGTGGCCACGATTTTTCAACTGTACTGGATTGCCATTCGACCACGCGGACTTTAATAATAAAGTAAATATCTATCTGTTCACAGCAAAAATATACTTAGATAGTCCAGAAGCAGCTGAGGCGGATGTTCTAGTGTGCGGTGCGTGCGGGTTTGAAACCAGCGAGCGGGAGGCGTTCCGCGTACACGTTATCAACAAACACAGTCATTGACGTGACCTCGTAACAGTTACTTGTGGCGCGACGTGACGTGGTGATAGATTTTAGGGGGACAGATATTTGTGACATGATATAGTAATAATTCGTGACGTGACAGCTGTTTGTGACATAACGTGGTGATAAATTGTGACCTGCCGTGACAGCTACTTGTACCGTGACACACGCATGTACCCCTGTGTCTCGACGGCCGTAATCAATCATTTGAATTTCTTTTGTACGTTTTAAAAAAACTGTTTAGTCTCAACTGTAAGTAATTCTTATCTGTCACGTCATGACATGACGTGACATGAAGTAACAATTTTTAACGTTACGCAACCCAGTATAATCAACTCTAAACAAATTGTCATGTGTTCGTCGATACAAATAAAATTATTAAGACAGGAAATTTATTATACATATTTTATTTAATGTCACGTCACAATGTCATGGCAGCATTTTCTAGGATATTGCGATGTCATTGTCATCTTTTCCGTAAGTCAGTCAAGAGCGTGGACTTTGTTTATTGTGAGTAGAATTTTAAGTATGTTATTTTAGTGTCGTGTTTATTATTAAGAAATAAATATATTATCTCAAATTTAAGTTGTCTCTCTCTTTCTCTGTCTGTCTGTCTTTTACGCAATCAGAGACAAACCCGTAATCCAATCGTAATAAAATACTCATATAGAGATACTTGAGGGTCTCGGGATGAACACAGGCTACTTTTTTTTCTTATAATTGTAATATTATCGATATATACTCGTATATTAAATATTTATTAATTTGAGATGAGAATTATCTCTGAGAATTAAGCAAAAGTAATCATTTTAAAGAATTTAGACATTCGATTTTAAATTTATCGGTTTTTTTTTAATTAATGTATATTTTCTATAATTCGATATTCATCCTTATAAAAATAATTTGTCTATTAGATAAAATTATCTAGATTGAAATAATAGTTTACTGTGTAACATTTTAATAAATAATTAAGGAGATGTCACTAATTCAAAATGACCTAACCTACGAGCGGCGTAGTATTGACCGAAGCTAACGAGCAGATAATTTTGACGGTTTTGTAAATTTTCATACATTTTCAAACTATTGTTAATTTTTATGTAATTATTTGCTGTTTATAATTAATTTTAACTACACTTTGCTTCTTCTAATAGAGTTCGAACTCGAAAAAAAAATCGAAAAATTTAGGAAAGACTGTTTGGGTGTCTCAGTTTGGTTATCTATACCGATGTAATACACTTAATATATTGTAATTTTAATCATTTGGGGCTTTTTATCATTCGGGCTCGCAAAAATTTTCCTATTTAATACAGAAATATGTTTTGTTAGAGTAGGTATCCATGTACGCGCGCACGGAAAACTTTTTAGGTACTTTTTCTAATACTAAGAATTTCCTTTAGTTACTTTTACTTCTTTGTTCATTTCAATTACTCAGATATTTTTTCTAATAATAAGTCTCCACTTTTTATTCTTTTTTAGCTTATTTTGATTATTTAGGCGTATATTTTCTTACAAATTTTATTGAAAACTGAAAATTTATAAATATA
>DWGR01002604.1:0-13400 GCA_018247715.1 Heliconius burneyi
CGAGCATATAGCTCTTGCGCTCCACTCTGCCGGCCAGTAAAGGCAAGCCAGAGGCGGGGGATAGATTACAATTCCCCTCCGGAGGACTCAGGTCCGTGGGGTCGCCACTCCCCAACAGCTCGCCACAGGCTGCCCTGCGGGTATAAAAAATGTGGAACGCTTCACGATTTTGCGTGTCATCCTTGCGCAGGGGCCATGCTAATCTTCTCTGTATCGTTCCAATTTTAGTATATGTACTGCCGAAGCGAGTACTATTTATGATTTACCGTATCTAGTTGAAAAGAACCATGTGATTGTATTGTTTGCTGATGACACTTCTTTGATTTTTAAAATAAAAAGACGACAAATCGTATATGACGATGTAATCAATGCTCTCTCGAAAGTAGTACATTGGTACAGTGTTAATAACTTACTATAGAATAGAAAGAAAACTAAATGCATGTTTTAGGACACAAAAATTGTTAAAGCCGATGTACTCCTAAATTGTAAGCCCGTAGATCCTATCGATTCTACTGTATTTCCCGGTATCACCATAGACTCCAAATTACAGTGGGGACCCCATATTGATGGATTGGCGAATAGACTTAGCTCAGCAACTTTCACGGTCAAAAAAATTAGATCATGAACTAACGTGGAAACGGCTCGACTTGTTCACTTCGGTCACTTCCACAGTATAATGTCCTATGGGATCTTACTTTGGGGTAATGCAGCCGGTATTCAAACAATATTTGTCCTGTAGAAGCGAGCTATTCGTGTAATCTATAATTTAGGCCCTAAATACTCCTTGAGACAAAAGTTTAAAGAAATCAATATATTGACAGTTGCATCTCAATATATTTTTGAAAATGTGATGTATGTTAAGAAAAACATTAATGGTTTTACCAGAATTGGTGATTATCATAATATTAATACTAGAAATAGGTTTAAACTATACGTGCAATCAAATCGTATACATTTATACGTTCAATCGAATCACAGGTGTAGTACACCTGTGATTCGATTGGAGCTGTCAATTTATTGATACTTCCTTTCCTGTCGAAGGTTTTAGAACGTATTGTCTTGCAACAGCTAAATCAGTACCTTTTAGATAACCGTATTCTATCTGAGTTGCAATATGATTTGACAATAGATATGACAAAAGTTTAAAGAAATCAATATATTGACAGTTGCATCTCAATATATTTTTGAAAATGTGATGTATGTTAAGAAAAACATTAATGGTTTTACCAGAATTGGTGATTGTCATAATATTAATACTAGAAATAGGTTTAAACTATACATGCAATCGAATCGTATACATTTATACGTTCAATCGAATCACAGGTGTAGTACACCTGTGATTCGATTGGAGCTGTCAATTTATTGATACTTCCTTTCCTGTCGAAGGTTTTAGAACGTATTGTCTTGCAACAGCTAAATCAGTACCTTTTAGATAACCGTATTCTATCTGAGTTGCAATATGATATCTCCTCTCCTGTTCTCTGTTTTCATTAAATCTCCCAAAACCTTTCCTCATCCTACCATCTATATGCTGACGACTTACAGATATACATAGCTACGCCTGCGAATGATATAAATGAAGCTATTCGTAAATTCAATATGGATTTGCAGAATGTTGCTAGTTGGAGTTGTTGTTGTCTTATGGCCTAACCGTTAATCCTGGCAAATCACAGGTTAGTATCATAGGTTGTACAAAACAGTTAAAAAATTTAATACGAATTACCTACCTCCAGTTTGATGGATTTAATTGTTAGACCGACTATCAAAAACCTTGGGATCATTCACTCACTCACTATATTGGTCAGCGCAGATAGCTGAGGTCTGCAGGAAACTATTCGCTAATAGAGGAACCATGAAAAGATGGAAATATTTAAATAACCTATGGCAGAGGTAGAAAATCTATATTCTTACATGAATCAGCGTTATCTAAAATCTAGGTATATATAGAATCTATATTCTACCTAAATTTTAGATTACGCTGACTCATGTTACCCAGATATATCTGAGGAACAATTGAATGAACTAGAGCGGTTACAAAATGTATGTATAAGATTTGTTTTTGGTCTGCGTAAATATGATCATGTTTCCGATTATCAACGTTAGCTTGGATGACTTCCTATTAGATGGCTAATGGCTTTCAATTATCAAATGCTTACCCTTCTCTATTCAATCCTATACAATCCTTTTGCTCCCTCGTATTTAAAAGAGCGATTCAAGTTCCTTGGTTCTGATTCTCTTCTACACCGTGAACTAAGGTCGCGAAGTGATAACCACCTCAAACTTCAAACAAACCTGCCATACCCACTTCTATTCCAACTCCTTTACTGTGAAAGTTGCTATTCTCTGGAATATCGCACTTCCTACTGAAGTGCGATATTCAATGTCACTTAACCTTTTTAAAAGACGTCTAAAACAGTATATTTTTACTTTAGAAAATTTGTAGACTCTTGTATCTGTTATTTATATTGTACATATTATATTATATGTAGTATTGGTTTGTATAAGCATTTATTTATAAATACATGTATTTGTTTATTGTGTATGAGTTAGTTACGTTGGCTGCAGTTGGAGGGTTAAAAAAATACGATTATATATTTAAATACATATGGATAAAATTTGGAAAGGAAATACAAGTTAAATCTAAAACTAAACTATATCTAAGACTACTGCTTTCAATGTTAGAAAAACAGTAATCTGTTTAAACCTAAATAAATCTAACTTAGATATCTAACTTAAATAATAATAATAATTTATCGAATTGTGGGTAGGTGCATAAAAAGTGAACATTGTTTTTATTTGCTGTGTGTGATATTTATTGAAAATATTCCTTTTAACATTATAATATGCACTAAAATATAAGATACCCATTTGCAAATACTCCTATAAGTTCACCTACAACTGTATAAAAAGGATTAATTCTATAATTAACTAGTTGCGATAATCACTATCACAAACGGAGTCCATCAAGCACTCAATTGTTCAGTTATAAGAACATTTCAACTGTCAAATGGCTGAATTCCAAAAAAACCTCCAAAATGCTTCAATACCAGCTACAAGTCCTACATCCAACTTAGCTTCACAATTCAACGTATTCAGGGATTTTGTGTTTTCATCACTAGAGGCACTGCAATTGCAAGTTACTCTTTGCTTCTCACAAAGAAGTATGATGCGTTGGAGATGAGAAGCAGAAGAAAAATACTACTAATTCATGGAATCCCGGAAGCTAAGAAAGAGGATGTAACTCAGCTTACTTTAAATGAACTCTCTAATCTCTTGAAGATTGATAGTATTTCTGTGGAAAAAGTAAGTCGCTGCCACCGTATGGGAAACATTACCTCAGAGAAGTCACGACCCATACTTATCAAGTTTAAAGAACTAGCTATTAGAGATAGTGTGTGGTTTGCTAAATCCAATCTCAAAAATACCGGTATACCATATCAGAATTCTTAACCAAGGAGCGTCATGGTGTCTTTATGAGTGCACGTCAAAGGTTTGGCTTCTCTAAGTGCTGGACGCGGGATAGCCGCGTCTTTATTATTGACGCAAGCGATAAGCGCCACCAAATATTAACTCAGACTGAGCTAGATGCAATTTCAAAAGGTACTGTGCAGGCTTCTCAGAAATCTTTGATGTTCTCTTGGTGCTGGTGCTAGTAATAACACTAAAGATAATAAGCAATTATCTCAAGCTATCAGGTCCAAAAAATTAGCAAAGAAATGATTGGCGTTTGATTTACTTAATAGTTGTTTCTATAAGTATATTTCATAAGTTCATAATAGTTACTTCAGAATAATTATCTTTTCTTTTTTTTTTGGTTGTTTTTGTTTAGTGTTATCTAGTGTAATTCACTTTAGCTCGTTTTTTTTTAAATCATTTTTTATTGTTTTTCTACTTAATATTTTAATAACAATTATCACTGTATTTATTGAAAGTGATGTTTTGTGTCTATCTAAATGTATAAAATTAATCTATATGTCAATAAAACGTGCTGACATACCTAAAAACCATAAAGATATTTATTAAATAAAACATTGCTGCTTCATTGATATAACTAAACTCAAATATATACTTTTTAGATATTTATTTTACTAGAAAATCACTTTCAATTTGTTTTATACTTTATAAATCATTATTTGTTCTTTTTTTTGTTTTCAATTTGACTTTATGATTTTTGTTTGATTGTTTGGTTTTGTAAAATATAGTTATTTATATTTTTTTAGTGCAATGTAGGTAGCTTTTCAATATTTTTTATTGTATGTTTTTAATTTAAAGTCTATTTGAATAAGGACTAGTTTTAGTAGAATTAAATTATATTACTAATTAATCTGAGAAAAATACCTAATAGCTCTGACGTGTTTCTGATATCTAGGGAGTTGAACGTCATCAATGTGTAAACATTACATTTGTGTACACTCTTCTTAAGTAATAATTCAGTGACGGTTGTGGGGGACATTAGACATTTTATCAAAGTAAGAGGAAGCCAAGAGCCCGTAATGATTTGACAATCATTAATAAGTTAACGTTTTGCTTATTATCAATACAACTAGCAGTACACGCACAGTACAAGGCTTGTTGGCTCTCGTAGATTATCTAGGTTATATGAATGTAGTCACAACATACAATTATTATAAATTTCTTGGATATAGATAATTTTACAAGGACTTGTTCTAAAATAAATTCTAATTGTGTTCCATTGGGAAGGACACTAGAAACAATGAAATGCTCAAGTTGAGCACAGGATATTTCAATAGATGCAATATTATAACATTTATCAATGCATCTAGCATACTGGCTACTTGGTGATAATGATTATGCAAATAGCCGCAGGAGTTTCGAAGCCTGTATTATATAAAGTACACGCATATTATTATAATTGGATGCTGATAAGCAATAATGTTTTAACCCACACAGATTATTAAATGATATTATTTATCATAATTAAAAATGTAATTATCCAAAATCCGGTGAGGATTTTGGATGATAAAATTTTTTTTTTTTTTAGAAATCCCGACGTTTCGAATACTTTGCAGTAGTCACAGTTTGCAGTGGTCACGGGGAATCCCCATTTTGAAAATGGCGTCCAAAGATATATTGACAGTTTTTAATTAATTTATTAAAAATATATATATTTGCCGATTTTTTTTGTATCCAATAAAAGAAATAATTAATTAAGTAGTACATGTGTAACTTAAATGCGATAATTGTTTGTTAAAAATTGTAAAAAATGGTATAATAGTAATAAAAGGATGTTAACGAATTTAACACCATTTTGCTTAATGCTGATTCAGAGCCCTAATGTTTAAAAGAATATATTGAGGTACATAGACGATTATTGATAAAAGGATTATTTAGTTTAGACGGTAAAAAAAGTTTTAAGTAAAAGAAATGTTTAAAGTGAAAACTGGCTTTCTCATATTAATTTACATAAGTGATTCAAATTCAAATATTACAACCTAAATTATAATTAAACATAAAAATATAAATTGTAATCTTATAAGGGTTTCATCAGTCTTCAAAAGTTCTTTAAAAATCAGTTCAATTTTTGTGTATGTACTTAAATGACTTATCTACGAGTATACTTATGATAAAATCGTAACTGGTCGGGGTCTGTTCTCAAGGTAACTTAGAAACACTGTAGATATTCATTTATTGAACTCAAAACAATGATATCATTTCATTTTTGTCGATTTATTGGTGCGTTTACGCTAACTTCAATAAACAAGATTCCTCCCTTCCGTTCCTTTCCCAATGATGGTAATTGCTTAGCAGTGGCAACACTCTTATTAGCTTTGTACAAATCACAGCACATTTTTGTAGTTTTTAAATTACAGAAAAAAATCTTTATAAAAAAACGGTCAAGTGTGAGTCAAACTTGCCCACTGAGGGTTTCGTACAAAAATTTTAAGTTTCGAGGTTTTTTCTAAGCTTAGCCAGAGACATTCATCTGATACCTCCCTTGAACTAGCGGCTTTAATACCAAATTTTCCCTCTTTTTCAGGATAGTAATTTTTAGGATTTAAGCATAAATGTATAGTTTTTAGATTTCTTCCTGAACTAGTACTCCCTGTAGATGCTAACTATCAAATTTCATAATTCTAAGTCAACTGGAAATACCCTTTGAATTTCTAATCCCTTCATAGCGTCGAAATACGTATTTTTTGTTATATGCCGTCTATATAAACGGCCATATCTTTTTTTCTAAGTAAACAAAGATTTTTTTTGTCAGAAAATCATGCTGCGTAGATTTGAGTATATGGTTTAAATTTTAACTCGATATCTTCAAAAGTTCCTGAGTAAGAGGGTCTTGACCGACAGACAGGCGGACAACAGAGTAATCTTATAAGGGTTCTCGAATTTTTCTTTATAAAGATCATAACTTATGGTCAAGTTCAAATTTGGAGCCAAGAAGATTGCCGACGTACTATCTTTGAAATAAGGATTTCCTTATTCAGTCCGGTAGCAGGTAGATCTTGAGCTGTATCTAAATTATCAGGTTCAGAATTATTACCCTTTAAACTAGAATTTGCCAAACAGACCATTAACTGACTCCTCATTTTTGGTGGTAGCATTCTATAATAAAATGAGAAAAAACTAAATGTAAATGTTTTTAAGTTTAATGAAATCGCGGCAATTGACATTTTTTATGTACATTATCAAAATTTTGAATACCTTCTCACGATTTTTTCAAGAATAGAATAAGGTGCTTAAAATGAGATTTATTCCTGTAAAATAACAACAATATTCGACGAAAATATTTGAATTGCCATAAAATGCGGTTTTGGTTCACTTTAAGGCTCAATTCTATGTAGCAATAGTGTTTAATACAACAAATAATAGTTTTTTTATATTTAACAATAATAAATCAACTATCTTATAATTTATATAGAAACATTAATTAATGAACTTATTAGTAACAAACTATATTATTTTAACAGAGAAAATCCTAAGTTTTGAAATATCACTATTTATTTTAGTCATTTTTCAATTTTAATGAACAATACAAACCATAAAAAACCACCGATTACAAACTTCAGTATAACAATATATTAACTGACTTCACCGTGGATACGTGGTACGTAAATTTTGCGAAAAAATATTGTTTTAATGTAATAGAGTTACAATAATCAGTATAATTTTGGTTTTTTTACGTTTTACGAGCATTCTCTTGTTGGCGACGCGCCGCGAAGATCTTAATAACATTTACCCATACTGCGTTGAGTCTCTTCAAGTATTTAAAGTAAAAACCTATGTCGCTATTATAAACGCAGACTGTGTGAAGACAGGGGCGGACTGACCCCATCGGAGGCCCGGGGCGGTGTAGTCAAATGAGGCCCTCAGTGTAAAATGTTATTGTTTTCTTTTTGAGCTTCACGCTATACTTACCTTTTTTTTCAAAGACTTGTTTAGGATTTTATCAAGATAACTAGCTGTAACTAGTAAATAGCTGTACTATTAGGAGGCCCCCCAGAACCTGAGGCCCGGGGTGGACACATTTACATTATTGCTTATCATCGTCCAATTTAAGAACAATTCAATTTTTTATGTCATTGTATATTTTGAGCACCAAGTTTGTATCATTATCATTTCAATTAGTACTTATTTTCACATTAGCCTCGCTTTTATTTTTATTACTGCAGAACATATTGCCAGAGATGGCCTCTATTGTTTTATTATTTAATTTAAATTAATTGGAACAGGTTCCAAGCATGACAAATTATACTGTGTAAGAGGTTACAGTGGTATTTATAGCCAGGGTATTGGCTTAGTTAGTTTGTAAATAATATGATAGGATACTTACTGTCTGTCTTTTGTAAAAATAAGATAGATGTAACCTGTCACATGTCAAATTATTATTTTTTATATTAATTATATATTTAGGTTTTAGGTTCAAAATTTATTAAATAAAACAAAACAACTACATAATAAGGTTTCATTTCAAATAAACATTTACAATAATTACATAAAGGAATATGATAATCATCTGCAAACGTTAATAACAAAACAGAAATATGATATTACTTGAACGATGTTACCTCGTCGACGGCCAGCCGATCCATCTCCTGTAATCGACTGCTTGTTTTATACAAGTGGGAATGGTAGTGATGAGTACCGATACCGCTCGTACATCCTGACTGAAGAATACTCTTTAAATGATGAGAAGCATGGCGCCACTGCGCCTGGGACCTGCGACCACAGGTGTAGGCTTAGTATAATTACGAATAGACTAACCATATTCGTAATTAACATAATAATTGATTAACTTAATAATCAATTATCCGAAAAGTTGAGGTTATGTGGCACAGCACGAATAGTGGACCTAACCACACCAGAGCTACGACTCCAGGTAGATAATTATAAATAGGTCTTAACCACATTTATAATTAAAATAATAATCAATCGACTAAATGATAAATTATCCAAATAGTCGAGGTTGAGCAGTGGTGGAGCACGAGTAGTACCCCGAGCCACGGCAGTGCCAACACACTGTGCATAGCCCGTGCGGCCCTTTATACGCTTGTCAGAGATGTCGATGATGGTCTTAGTTTGGGGCTGAGCCGTATGAACATGTTCACGGGGATTTTGGGTATGGTCTTCGCAATGCAGAGGGAGAAAGTATTCTGAGAACCTGTATTGCGTCTGATCTTGCCTTCGACGCGTGAAGAACGGAAAAGCGGTGGGACCTGACGACATTGAAATCGAAGCGTGGAAATAGTTGGGCTCTCTTGGTGTGCTCATGCTTACTGACGTTTTTATCCATATTTTGAACACTGGAAAGATGGGGTAATGAAGGGGTATTCTCTTCTATCTCTATTCATACATTCTACGTAGCTATTTGTAGCTCCGTCCTCCACCTCCCACCGTTCCGGCATGACACGGCGTGCTGAGTGGCGGTCCCCAACGCTGCACTCGTTGCCACTTGACATATCTACGGGGACGCCCTAGGATTATCCCTAGCCCTCAAAAGGGTTGGTAGCAATTAAGTAGATATGTTACAAATAAAAACATAAGTTTTAAATTTAACTGACTTGAAATAAATCAGAATCTTAGAAAATATGTTCTAAAGAACATAACAGAAAAAAACTACATAGATACATCTCATGGGTACTATCGAGTTGCACCGAGAAAAGCTCGAGAAGAGGCCAATATAGACGTAATGTTAGAGAAGGATTTATTATTATTATACATAATTGACGCTACAACGCTACAATCTCTGCACACTTATTCCGCCTAGTTCACTGTCATCAACCATTTCACCATAGTTTATTAGACATTCATTTTCATGACTTTTATATACGAGTACATTAATTACTGTCCATATTTTAGAGATTTCATTTTTTTATATATTTATTTTTTCATACAATTTGAATTAATTGATTATATTAACAACAAAAGTGACGCCACGTGTAATAATTAGTAAACCATAATGTAATCGAGCGTAGCTACTGTCCATTATGATACGCTGTATGTACATATTATATTTTTATGCAAATTTGGCGAAATTCAACATTATTACCAAAAATTCAAATGTTTACACAGCTTTCTGCGAATCATAAAAATATGTATATATAATACGGTGACACTCGATGAGATAGATCATTCACGAACCTGAACCTGCGTCATGAAGTTGATAGTGGTGTATTTCGCACTGGCGGTAAGACATTTTGAGATACTGTAAAATAATTTCAATTACTAGTCTAAATTAGCTTGTTTCTTTTAAGTAAGCATATAAAAGAAATGTTAGTCAATATAAAGTAAAAGTTGTTGTAACACTTAGGTTACTAAAAGGTTATTTGAGAGAAATGAAGAAAGGACGTGATGCAGGATCAGTGTAAATGGGGTATTTCCAATACCAATGTATTAGTGTGATTGTTATTTCCAATTCCATGACTTTTCGTATCAGATTAAATAATGAATGTATTTTGGAAGTATTTAAAGTAGAGACAAACGATAAGAATAGGATGTAAAAAGGCCTATAGTTGCCGGTAATATAATAAATAACGGTGCATTCATGAGACGACGAAACTGCATCATAGCTAGCTGCACGTTTGGCCTTACACAATGCGAATTAACGTTGATTGTTGACAGTCAGGAACCGATTATAATTTTTTTTAACTTTACTCTATATCCTATACGTAGTAGCATAAGGCGTAAGAGGGAACCTGGGAACCTAGTGGTAAGACACTTCGTTCCCAATAAAATATTTCTGTTCCACACAGTCCGCCGAATTCTTAGGCATAGCGTGTGAAGTGGCGGACCTCATTGCCACCCTTTGCCTCGTTAACGTTAGCGACAAAATGAAAATTTTAAATGTTATTTCCCCATTTGGAAATAAAATCCACAACCGTCGCATTTACAGTCACACCCTCGGTACACCGGGCCACGAAGGAGTCATAAGATTTATAATACGCGCACGAAGTTTTAGATAAATATTATAAGCCTGAAGAATTTGTATAGTTGGCCACGCTGATCTCTGGAACTTTAATAATATATGTATATAGTTAGATATAGGCTAAACTACATCACGTTAACCGTTCAATATAACTGCTACTACTGCAATTATACCTCTTGCACTCAGAATGTGAAGCTATTTCTATTTAACCACCAGTCGAAGTCTAAATGTAGTAAAATATAAAGATTTATAATAAAAAATAATTTTATAATTTTAATTAATTTTATGATTTAAATTCATTTTACAATTAAAATTACTTTTATAATTTAACTTAATTTTCAGTGCCTAGTAGCAGTTCACGCCAAGCCTGCTGTCCCTAATGGTGAGGTCATTTTTTTATGATTTTGTATAGTAACTTCTATTTTTTCATTGATTTATAAGTTTTATTTATCTGCTCTCGTAAATCAAATCCCTTCTAATCTGTATCGAACCGTGCGATTCGACAGGTATTCCCGAATGATGTAAACGAGAGAGTCTGGCAGTGCCATATGACGAAGCTTGAAGAGCAGGCCATTGTGCCAGACCTTGTCGAAGGCTTTGGCTATGTCTAAGAAGATAGCAGCCGTGTCGCTGTGGATCGATCTACGGACGTTATATTTCGCGATATGTTCCGTAAGCCGGTGAACTTGGTGTATGGACAAGTGGTGTGATCTAAAACCGAACAGTTCGTTGATGAGCAGTTGTTTTGCCTCGACTATTTCTTTTGATCTACTGAGAATAATTCTCTCGTACATTTTCCCTAAGCTGCTAATGAGACCGATAGGTCTTTAGCTGGATGGGAGGTTGGCGGGTTTTCTAGGCTTGCGGATGCCTATGACTGTTGCCTCCTTCCACTCAGTAGGGAAGGAGCAGCCTGCTAGAAAAGCGTTGAAAATAAGGATTAACAAAGAAATGAATTGAGTCGGAAGATTCTTTAGCACTTTGCTTGGGATTTTGTCATGCCCCGGGGCCTTTTTGGGGTTAAGGTCCTTCAGAATGGACTTTATTTCGCTTACGTCGGTGGGGCGAACCGGTTCGCCAGTCGGGAGCATCGAAGCCCACTCTCTGACCTGGGAGTCCACTTTCTAAAAGTGATACGTGCTTTCGATAAGTGATTCGATGACTCACACAGCAGAGTTCTTGGTGAGCATTGTGACTCTAAACTATCCGCGAGGCATTCCGCCTTTTCAGTGTCGTCGGCCGCTATAGTGTTGTCGGGCTTCGTGAGGGAGGGCTGCGCCGTAGTCGCCACTGTGTTGGATCGAAAGGTTCGCGACAGCGCCCAGTAGGCCTGGGACGATGGCGAAAGCCCTCCGAGTTGACTATCCCAAGCCTCACCTCTGAGCTGTTCAAATTGGGATGTGACTTGTCTCCTAAGATTGTTTAATTTTCTCCTGTTTGCGGCGTTCGAACATGAGTCGTGAGCTCTGTTGGCTAAAATTTTACGCCGGATTAGCTCTCTGAGTTTCCTTGAGATCTCAAATTTCCCTTCAGGCAGATCTGGGACTTCTTTTGAGCAACTAAGAAGGGCTTGCTGTATGAACGTCGTGAATTCAACCGCGGCTTCCTTAGCAACATCTACTGAGTCTTTAATGCCAGTGATGAGATCGGTGAGGGGAGAGTCGTCCGCTTTGATGAGCTTAGCGAACTTTTCCCAATTTATGGTGATTTTTGTGGGTGGCCCTGAAGGGGAGTCTATACCTAGTTTGAATACTACTGGGCGATGGTCTGAGTCTAGTTCTGGTAGTGATTCTATAGACCGCAGCCAGATGGCGACGTTATTTAGAATCCCTATGTCGAGTACTTCTGGAGTGCCTCTTCCACTGGGAAACCAGGAAGGTGTCGGAGGGCCTACTACGGAGAGGTTGTATCTATCCGCGAGGTTTTCTAAGATCCTCTTGGACATGTTTAGGTGGAATTCCGAATAATATTTTTACAATTTAGGTCTCCGGTCAGAAGGACGGAGTCACCCATGTTCAGGAGTGATCGAATGTCGTTTTCGAGAAGTGGCTTCGTGGGAGAAAGATAGACTGAAGCTATAATAATTGTAAATAAATAAATAATTCCTGTCAGGAAGATCTTGCACTTGCAGGCCTGTAAAATTTTAACATTCACACCCATAGGTTGACTGAAAGAAATCTCTATTAGGGAGGGATAAGTTGATCTTTGCAATATATATTAACAATATTCTGGACTATGTATCAATCCTTGTTATTAAGTGCAATAAAGAGTATAACAAAATTATATTTATTTGATTTTTAGGACTTCAAAATGGAGTAGATATAGGAGTAGGGGCTGAAGCAGGTGTTGGAGCTGGCTTGGAATCTGGATCTGGTTCCGGAGCAGGAGGGGGGGCAGAAGCAGTAGGAGGGCCTGCAGTAGGGTCAGGAGCTGGATCTGGATCATCAGGCTCTGGATCTGATGGACCTTCTGGAAAATCAGGTAATTAGTATTATCCGTAAAATATTTGTTAAAATTCTTCTCATTCTCTATAAAAGTAGCAAAATATTATAGGTCAGTCGTGGTGCTGGGTTACAAGTGAGGTGTTGTAGACGCGACTGGTTGTGGGTTCGATCTCAACTGGAGGAAACAAAATATTTATTTATATTTATATTTCTTCGACGTTTGAGGGTGTCGAGGTAAAGCGTGGCGTTAAGTTCCGCGATTCAACAATGCGATGCTTTGGAAACGCATTGTCTCCAGAATTTGGTACCCTTCTGTACGCGAAGTATTATTAAAGCTGACTTTTTAACTTGGCTTACCCCAGCTTCAATGTGCGATGGTCCAATATCGTGTATATTTCCAAATTCTATGAATATGGTGGATATTCTATTTTCTCCCATTCCAATACTCTCTACCTCAGTACATCTCGCTATCATCTATGGTTTTCATTCCTAGGCGCTAGTACTTTAAAAATGTTAAGGGTGTCAATGAAACCTTCATTGTTAAATTGTGGAAAGATTTATTATCT
>DWGR01002605.1:0-13400 GCA_018247715.1 Heliconius burneyi
TAGCGTTTTAAATATGTTTGTAAAGTGTTTACATGCAGGAACTGCTAAACGGAAGTTTGGCCGCAGACAACATGGCTGCCGGCCACTTCCGCCGTAGAGCTTCCTGTCTGAGTGTTGTGGACAGTTTAAAAAGGCTTAGTGAATCTGTTACACATTATTCTAAGTCATTATTGCTTGTTATTTTTAATTTATTTATTTATAGATACATATAAAATCAAATAAGTCTTATTTTTTTTTCAATTTCAAAGAATTACTGAAATTATTTAGGATAAAGGATATTTTTTAGATAGAAGCCTATTATTCCAGTTGAGTTGAGTTCTATTCCCACTCAGAGTGATGAGTTATTATTTTAATTTTTTCACTTCGTAAGCAAAAAAGACTCAATACACAATATCACGAAAATTAGGTAGAAAGTGGGGACTAAAGTGTCTTGATACCAAACTGATCGAAGCTGCGACCAGAAAAAGTATGATGATAATGAAGAGCATGCTGTTTTTAAATGTAAATCTCTGATTTTCTCTATGTAAAAGATAAAACAAAAGAACTTGTGCATATAAGGCGCCATGGTCGATATTATATCCAGTTACTTAGTTTTTTTAATTAGCGCTAAGGTAAAAAGTAAAAATAATACATTAAAGATTGGGTCCATTGTGAGGAAGTGAGTGACTTACTCATTCACTGTCTGTAAATTACTATAATTTCGGGTTCCACCCTCTTTCACGATTATGATCATATTTAAATAATAATTACATAGTGCGATGTTGAGTTTCGCAAATCAACGCATAAAATCGCATTATTTTGCGCAAAGTGGAGAGTGTAATGAACGGAATAAAGGCAATTGTCATTTAAACTATTGAAAAATTAGCTTCTTGAAACAAGTTATATGCAAAAATATTAAAAACACTATTAAAAACATATTTTATAACAAAAACTGCTAAATAATGTAATAAAACATAGCCGTTCCAAAAAACCCACTGAACCTACTGATATAAATATTAGTTTTGAAGCATAACTTTACATGTGAACCAGAAAATAAATGTATGCTGGCCCACTACAAAGTCAGCTGAGTCAAATTTATGCACATATTTTAATACATAAGCGCAAGCTAAACTTCAATAATGCACCATAACATAGTGTGGATGCTACTAAATATATTAAACGGTTTTGATGAGTTATTACGCTTAGTAATTATTTTCTTAATTTTTTTTTGCTCGAATTGCTTTTTTTCCTGTCTTGATGGGTAGGTACAGGGAACCTCTGAGGACACTCTATTCACCACTTTATGTCTCATTTTCATCTGTTGTGTGGCGAAACTCAATGCCGCGTTTTGTTTCGATTGTTGAAGATATAAAATATACAAAAATATAAGCCTTTTCATTTTATAAATACTTTAATCCATACTTAAGTATATATTTATACGTTAGTGCTATTTAAGTATATTACCTTAGAAACTACTGCTTCGAATTGTTTTTTTTTAAACCGGATTGATCATTTATTGTAGCGGGCGAAGTAGTCATATTAATCGTTTCTATGTAATCCAATCTCTGGTGTCAAGGCAAAGCGCGGCGTTGACTTCTGCCACTCAACACGCAAAGTGGGGAACGGACTGTCTTACACTAGGTTCCTCTGTCTATATTACTATGTGCAGGATATAGTGTGAAATTAATAAATATTTCCATTTAATTTATTTATCACAAGGCCAAGTACAGGCGGAAGCTGTTACGAAAGATAATGCATGATATATTTTCATTTGTACACATATCATATTATTTTGTTTTGATAAAATAATATATAAAGTTTGATAGATGCGTACTGCATACGTTATTTACAGCTATACACTTACTACGTGAGAACTTAGCAATGAAGACAGAGAGGTAGTCTAGAGTCGAGACAACCCGTAATCTACTTTTTGTGAATTAGAAGAATTAGGGTCATAGCGAGGTGAATAGCGAAAATGAACGCTGCGCCTTATGTTATCAAAGTAGTGAAATACTACAATATATATATATATATATATATATAAATATATTGCCTAAATGACAATTATACTCTTGATCGATTGAACTCACAATCACCATCCTTACAGTCAGATGCTTCTCAACTGTGCGGTGATATCGAAGGTTAAGTAATACAGAGTAGCCCGAGCATATTTAATATTTTATTATCTTATTTTTTTAGCTCACGCTGTATCCGGCAATTGAACTGACAACCGGCGTTTACAGTCGCATACATGTGCTACTGCACCACGACGGCTTCTGCGTTTTAAAGGATAAAATGTTATCCATTAAATAACTGACCTACCTATTAAAGCACGATAAAGATAGGGAATAAGCTAGAACGATTTGTTAAAAATTTTAATATGTTTATAGAAACGACACAAACAAATATTTTGTCAAAATGTGCTAATATCCTTAGCGATACTGTCTCTACTAAATATTGCTATCTGTAAAATCAAAATGTTTATTTTATCTTGAAGACAAGGCGATCAGCGACTTCAATAACCAGCGGTGAAACTCTATCTAGCCTAGTATATTAGGTAGCAACTTACCTCGTACATTTAAGCATATCTATGGTGTAGTGCGAAGCGTAGTTCCGAAGGAAACCGTACACCATGGCCGAAAGCATCCGGCTTGGCCGTCTGCCGCATATATTATATGAGTTACGACTGGAGATATAAATGTAGCGGTAAATAGTTGTTCGTGTAGAGATATATATTTGTGTTTTTTTTATTTATGACTGCTTTGTTAGTAGATGGTAATTATGATCTTGGATTCCAGGAAAATTAGTTTTTTTTTTGTAAATAATAAATAAAACTCGTTAATATATAACTTTATAATAAATAATATATTTTTTATATTTCAACCCTCGATCCTGCACATAGCAAGGAATTCTGAAACGTAGTGTTTTAACACTCCGCTTCCATTAGGACACTTCTGTTTCCTACCTTAGCTTTAATGTAGCTTAATTTTGAAATAATAAAGAGAAGTATAAGTTACGATCTTAAGAATATATGAACCGAAGAAAAATATGCGATATGAAAATAACGTTCTTTGTTTCTATAAACATTATATATTTGACAATTTACTTCTCAATTTACTTTTTTCCAGATTATGTTGTATTAAATAAAGCTGGGCAATAGTGAACTGAGTGTTCATGTCCTTAGTGTCATACTTTATATAGAAACCATTCTTATAAGTCGTAGACGTATTGTTTTAAGTCGTAGTCGTAGACTTGTAGACTTCATATTATAATAAAGTGTAGATTTATCACTACGGCATATGGAAAACAATTATAAGAAAGCCTACATATGAGGATAAATTTTAAAGAGCTATTCGGTTCTCAAATATAAATTAACGATTAACTAATATTAAATTTATATAAATGTTAAAATATATTTGTATTCTTTCTTAATGTAATAGTTATTATAGGAATTATTATGACATATCCAAATAAGGTAAAAAATCAGCTTCACGCTATATCCCATATATACTCCGTTCTACACTTTCCGCCAAATTTTTGAGGAATTACGTGCGTGAGTGGAAGAACTCAACGCCGCGCTTTGTTTTAAATAAATTAGCAATAAATAAATACTCAATAAGTTGATAAATATTTTATTTCCATAACCTTTTATGTGGTAATAACACAACTATTTGCTATAACATTAAGTTTATTACATACATTAAAGTATTACTCTATACATTCTGCACCACCCAAAGCTTTTAATTTTAAACTTAAAGAAAAAACAAAAAAGTTCAAACTTTTAACCGGAGTTTTGATATAAACAGTACTATAATAACACCATAGTCTATTCATAAGCTTCTTTTGTATAATTCACGCCATTTTTAAATATTCTTATTATTAATAATTTCTTATCAATTGACAATTAATATAACATGTAAGTATGAAGAAACTACTTCTATTTTACATAATGCGTATACTATTAATTATGATACACAGAAAACAATTATTATTTAACTCTAGTTAAATTTAACTTATTTTGAAGCTTTTTTTATTTTACTGCTAATTCTATAGCTACGATGGCATAAATACATTCCAAGTGGACGAATCACGATATTATTTTTAACTATTTAATCTATATTTTACATTTATATACATTTTTTGATTGAAATTTGGTTATTGTGCTAGCATTTAGGATTATTTGTTAAGCTTCATTGAAAATATCGAATGACAGATAAAATAAGTTAAGATATTGTCTAAGCAATTGACATTTTATACTAACTAGAAAGCGAAGTATAGGGTATATGTTAAACATTTAAGTAGACTTCGAACATTTGTAACAAATATTTTGTGTTTTTCAAATATGTTTTTTACTTTATGTAAATAGGTTAATGTCGGTTAAATTAACCATTTTGAGTTTAAAAGTTAACTCGTACAATTTTATTATTTTTTTTATAACGAATTCTTTGACCAATTTATTTCTTCTTAGTCCAGCCCAGTCTAGTGTTATAACCATGTATTATTTTAAACAGGGATTTATGTAACATTAAGAAACACAATTTCTTTCTTTAAAAAGGCAACTGCTTTCATCTTTAACCTTTCACATGCACATCAAACTGAGAACATCTTTATTAAGGCAGTTTAAATACCAAAACCTTCTCTTAAATTAAACAAATACTCTTCTTACAAGCTGTATGAAAGTCGGTCCAGCGAGTCGCGAGGCCGAGCGAGGCGCGTCGCAAACAAAACATATGTACAATCAAATATACAGATCAAACTCTGAACCTCCTCTTTTGCAGACGGTTAAGAGGTTTGAAACTAAAACTAATTTCCATACATTAAGCATTCGTTACTTAGTTAGGAATAGTTAGTTGAGAGAGAGCATCGCCAAGTCTTCAGCGCTCCTGTACCGCATACTGTGCTCTCTGGGCCATTGTGTTGCTGTAAAATAAATTAAATTGTGCAATATTCGAAATTATTGTATCTTTTCGTATCTTTGTCATGTTTACAAATTCTTAAAAGTAACAATGAAAATCTTAAAAAGTTAGATGGCAAAAAAAATGATTGAATCATCTTATTGTACTGGAGAATTTAAAAATTATAAGCGTCAAACATAGGACCTCTTTTTTATTAAGTCAGTTAAGAAAAGGTGGTACCCCAGTATAAGTGTAGTAAAAAGAGGATGAACGTGAAAGTGAAGAGTGAGTTAGATTCTCCACAACCTCTAATCTGTGATTGCAAGATATATGCTTTAGCTTTGAATTACAGTTAAAAGTAGCGTGGAGATTTGTGTAAATGCTTGCATGCTTCGTGTGAAATATGCTTTTACAGTCAGCAGCATCTGACTCAATTATAATGTGTATATTACAATTACAAAAGCTAAGGTAGTAGCTACGATTACCATTTGAGGGAATGAAATTTTCAAGTATTTTTTTGAGTAAACGGAGGCTTACTTTATTATATTAACATGCAAGTGCAAAATAAAAAGAAATAAATAGAACTCTTGTCTTTATTATTTTGTAAATTTTCGTACGATAACATAACGATATATATACTATGAATGAATTTTCATTTATTATTTATTCATATACTTCCCGCTGACGCGTAATTATGTTTTGACAGGCGCGACAATTTTGCTAAAAAAGCAAAGCCGACAAGCGATATTTAATTTGTTTACCTACATAATTGAACATTAATTAAGCAAAACAAAGGATTACTATAGAAGCAGGTAGATTAATTGAATTATGGTACAGTATGTTTTAAAGACGATTTAAATTGTGATTGATTATGATTCATTACAAAAATTCATGATAGATTTTTACTAATCTCAAACACTAGGTAAATAAAAAGTAAAAAAAAATGAGTTAGATCATTTTCCTTTGTAATGTAAGACGTTGTATAATTATTAATTATATAATTTAGTTGTGGCGCAGGGGCACAAGGTTTGACTGTAAAACCGACTGGTTGTGGGTTCGATCCCCACTCGAAGAGATGAAATATTTATCCAAAATTTATATTTTTCTTCTCTTTGGTGGTATCTAGGCAAAGCGCGGCGTTAAGTTCTGCCACTCAAAACGCAATGCTTTCAGAATACGGCAGAAAGTGGTGAACGGCGTGTCTTACGGGATACAGCGTGGAGCTGATAAAAAAAAGATAAAATATATATATTTCTAACAAAATTGATGTGATTTAATGCTGATTGAATTGCTTGGCTAGTTAGAGTGAATGCCATTTAATTAATATTTTTAACATTTTTAAATGCATATTTTACACTTTTAAGACCTCTTGAATTTGAACTCTTTGAAACCGTAGGTACAAGCGCTTTAAGCACTAAGCTAAGCGTTCTCATATGCGATATTGTTATAAGCGTATGATGATTGTGAACACCATCATTTCAATTTCAGTCTTATTTTTTTAATACTGTTGGATATGCGGGTAGTTAGATATAAGAATAATAAAATCAGTTGTGTCACCGAACCCGCCTTGCTTGTTACGCCCTTAAACTTATATCTATAATTATCCTAATATCTAACTAATACAAAAAAATATATTAAGTAAGAACATGCACACATAATTATTTCTAAATTGTGCCCAAAAAACACATAAATATAGAAGCACATTGAAAATATTATTCCATGCTTTCACCTATTTCTTGTGACATGCTTTCTTTGACACAGCCTTTCGTTTGCATGCAATACTTTTTTTCGAGCGTGCTTTACGTGAATAACGTGCTGAAATATAAAGTTTTGTAAGTATAATGCAAAAAACGACAATTGACACTCAATTTGTGGTACACGATGGTTTTGGGTTTATTTCCAGTAAAAAATGTAGAGTTAATGATTAACCTACAAAGTATGAAAAGCAAGAGGAGAAAAGAGTGTTGTGTCACTAAAGTGATTTTGGTATATTCTGCTACATGCAGTATAAACGTAATAACATAACATATGGGTGTCTACATTTTAGTTTTATTTATACATGATATAAATGTATAAATGTTTAATAGAGAATTTAATGGTAAATTCTGTTTAATTTTTAAAAAATAAACATTTGACTTGTATACCTAAAACGTGCTTTACGTAAATAAATTAATAAATGGAGTTCTCTTGTATACCTGTATAGTGCATGTTTCGATACATGTCGGGGCAGTTGCTAGATACCTGAAAAATAAGAATATTAAATAAAAAAAATATCACAGCTCTATGTGGGTTCCTTCTAACCATCATTTATTTTATTCAGTCTGTAACAAAATAAAATTATTCTTTTGTTTCTTGCTATATCCCACACATAACAGGGTAGATAGAGGGAACCTAGTGTTAAAACACTCTGTCCCCTTCACACCGTATGATTTTTGAGTCATTGCATAGGTATTGCACAACTCAATAACTCAACAAGACGAAGTACTAGCTCGTCTTGTTACTAGAGAGAGAAAATAACCTCCGATCGGGAATTAAACCCGCAATCGTCGCATTTACGCTGAGACGCTGTACCGCTTTCCCACTTTTACCTGCCTCTGATTTTTGATGATTTTATTTATGTAGTTTCAAGAAAGCAAAATGTTGGAAATTTTCATAGTAAATAAAATGAGAGCTTTTTTATTTTTCTCTTTATTGTCGAAATATTGTATATACGATAAAAGAAAAATAAAATATTATAAAACATTCTCGTAACTACAGATCCTGTCCACGTAACTCTGTCGACAAATATATAAAAAAAAACCTTTAATTATTGCCTACAGTTACCAAAACATAAAATAAAAGTTCTTCAACCAAAGTCAAAGCGGCAACTTGTATTAAATGCAATATTAATTAAAATAAAATATCACTCGAATACGAACGGAATGCAAATAATTCTGTATTTCTACTTCAATACGTACAAATAGTGACTAGAACCGCAGAGAGTCGCGTTAAATTAATTAATTGAGCCAGACAAATTATATTTTGTGCTGCGACTGGTAAGTCACTGGCACCAAGCTGTTTGCAATTTATATGGAAGAAGTCAGGTCAAAAATACCATTACCAAGACTTCTTCGTTAAATGAAATTTTAAGTGTAATGCAATTTAAAGCAAGCGTTTGATTGCTACTCGAGGAAATTAAATATTTGATATTTTCATTTCTTCGCTCTGGTATCGAAGCTAACTGCGGCGTTAAGTTTCGCCCCTCAACACGCAAATCCAAAGTGGGGAGCGGAGTGTCTTAACACTAGGCTTCTTCTGCCTACCCTGTTACATGCGGGAAATAGCGAGAAGCTGAAAAAAAGGGTAATGTAATTCTTGATTAGATGCAATGGTCAATTTATTAACAAGTTGGTCATGAATGAGACTGTTGTTCTGTAGTGGAACAATGTCGTATAGTAAGCTAGGTTGTTGTGAGTTCAATTCTCACTCGGAAAAAAAATCAAAATTTAAAAAATATAAAGTTATATAAAGTTTGAATATATGATTCAATATTTTTTTGCTTAAAACATGACAATATAATAACGGGAGATTTCAGAGATTGTATTTTTTGCGCATTTACGTATGTTAAAATTGAAGTTGTTAATTTGTTAGATTGAATATAGTAACTGTATAACTGTTTGGTCACATAAGTTTAGTTTTGGTTCTATCTCAAGCAATATGTGAATGATTTATTAATGGAATAAATATTTAATATTTTTCTCTCGTAACAGGGCAAACCGTGGCATGGGGTTCCACCATTTAACGTGCAATGTCCCCTTCATTCGGTGGAAAATGGGAAACGAACGAACACCACGTTCCTACCTTGCTACGTACAGGATACAGCTTACAGAAGCTAATAAATAATAATATTAAGATATATCTTTCATTATTAAAGCTACAGACTACGTGTCGGTATTTGTAATAAATATATAATAAGTATAACAAAATGCTATAGTAAATAACAATTTTATTGAAATTGAAAAGGAAAAAAACAACAAAATATCAGATATGATATCTCTCAAATATGTATGTAAATTAGAATAATCTACAGAACAAACATAATTTAGAAGCAAAATAATATAGAGAATTCAGTATTCACGATAGCTTCTTGAACTCCATATAATTTCTCAAAGCACCATATTATCACCCATTGTAGGTGTAAAACAAACGGTAGATTCGCGGTCTATACAACTGATAAGCCAAGAAGGTTTTATGGTCCATCAATCTTGTAAACAACGAGGCGTGGGTGGTAGCTAACTTCAAACAGTTTGGTTTAGCCGGTCGAATTTACTACGTTGTAGAGATGTGTGGCCCGGTTAGTATAAAAAGAAAGAGTTTTTCTATTTTCATTTTCTTGACATATTAAATATTTTATAAATATTTAAATTTTTAATTGAATATATAGTGTTATGAGATTTTGTTAATTTCTTCTCTTGAATCATAGAATTTATTAATAAAAATAGACTAGTCTGACACTCATAATAGAGCATAGGACATAAGTAGAATTAAATTTAATTTACCGAAACGAGAATACCAATGTTTCAAAAAAATATCTAATAGCCAAAGTTCAAATTTAAGTTTGAGTTTATTAGTTTTTATTTTATTGAAAAGTACAGAACAGAATAATTAATCACTACATTAGCACTTTTTCGAAATAAAATAAGGATAATATGTAAAATTGTTAAAAATATAAAAATACAAACCGGTAACCCTTGCTTATTGAAGTTAATGTTAGTTCGCACGGTGCGGTGGTGCAGCGGCTGCACTGGGCGGGCGTTGTTACCGAGCGGTGCCTTCGGAGTCAACTGCGATCCTTGCATGAGGCGGCGAATTGCATACATCTATGGAGAAATATATAAAAGATATTAAAGATAAATACTTAGATAACTTTAAAATTCTGATAAAATATCAATTACAATCATAATAGATTTCTTCTTTATTTTCACAAAGTATCAGGTACCCGTACATAGCAAGTCCGTTCTCGATACAAAGCGTGGGAATTGGCGGAACTCAACGACGCGCTTTGCCTCGTTACCAGAACTAGAAATATTTCGTTCTCCCGTGTGGGAATCGAACCCATAACCGTCCCATGTACACTCGCGCGCTTGTTCTCCTGCGCCTCAATTCAAGAATATTTTAAAAACTGTAAATACATAATCGCTGAAATAAATAAGCTAAGATAGTATAACAAATTACCTCTTGCTTAGATATATAAATAGGCTTATTGAATATAATCCACACAGCTGTCTCCCAGCATCCTGGGTGTGTGGTGGAGCCCTCGTACGTCAAGTACTGCAGAGTGGTCGGCAGTAAAGAGCTTAGGGGCAGATGCTTAATGGGGTAAGAACTACCTACAAGGGAAACAGATTTTTTATATATATACCTTATGAGTACTTAAAGACAGTTTTTATAGGTATTGCGACTAGCTTTCTTAAAGTAATAGTTGTTTATATGCATTGCGTGTTGAGTGGTGGCTATGCGGCTTGCCTTGTTACTAAAGCGAAAAAAAAGGAAATATTAATAATTAATAATTCATTCTTCTCGAGTGGGAATCGAATCCCCAACTGTCACGTTTACAGTCAAACGATTGTGCCACTGCGCCACTATGGCCTCAATGCATCTATCTACCTACGCTAATATGAATTAAAGTAAATTGTCTCACCTCTATACATAACTTTGTTGAATGCGCTAGTTATCAACCTCAATTCTTTATTAGTCGGCTCTCCTATCTATGACAAAAGTAATATTTAAGAATTTTAAATAAACACAATTGTACAAATTGTACTATAGTGTATTTTATTCATGTTAAATTTACACTTTGCGATTAAAATTTTCAAAAACATACATCTATAATGTCTATAATCTATATTAATAATATTATAGAGCTATAGAATTGTTTTTTTAATAAAAAAAAATTTGCTTCACGCTGTATCCCGCACGCAGCAGGGTAGGCAGAGGGAACCTAGTGTTACGACACTCCGTTCCCCACTTTCTGCCATATTCTGGAGGCATTGCGTGTTGAGTAGGAAACTCAACGCCGCGCGTTGCCTCGACACCAGAGTGAAGAAATGGAAATATAAACGTAAATAAATATTACACTTCCTCGAGTGTGACTGTAACGCGACGCTTGTGGGTACCACAACCGTCGCGTTACAGTCACATCATTGTGCTGCTGCGCCATGATGACCTCTTTTTTTTGGTACTTTTGAAGGCGCTAATCTCAGGTAACTGGTTCAAATTAAAAAATATACCAGGGTTGCACAGGCAGTTTATTACAAAAGCTATATTAAAAAAAATAATACAGTCAAATTGATAACCTCCTTTTCTTACTGAAGTCGGTTAAAGTATAGAAAATTTTGCGGACCATTTCCTTTATTGTAGAGAAGAGAATAGAGAAGTAAACTATAGCTATTTAAGAATTGAAATCATTTACTTTTTTATTATTTTCAATATCTTGCATACAGATTAATAATTATATTTAATTATTATTAACTTACTTGGACCATTAGCGAGATGCCTACAACGCCTTGTGATTTATGCTGTGCTTCTGACATGTTGTGGTACAGCTCTTTATTGAACCCATAAAGTTGAATCTGCATATAATAAGAAAATATTATTATATATTTTAATAAATTATATGAATTATTTTCCGTCTGTTTTGAAAACTGGGTGTTTAGTGAGGAGTGTCTTAAAACCTAAATTCCTTCTGCCTACCCTGCTACGAGTATATTATACAAGATACAACGTGAAGCTACAAAAGTAAATGATTATTATAATCTATTGTAAGAATAACATAAAGAGACGTTACTTGCAGCGGTTGGGTAGGGAAGAGGGTACTCTATCCCTGAAGAAACGCAAGCACTAAGTGGCTGCCTGTGAGGAAGTCGACGACTGTAAGGGCGCCCCCTGCGGGACCCGAACCTCTGCTTACGGCCGTCGCTAACGAGCTAACGGTCCCTAACCGCTGGGCCCGATCACGTCGAGACGCGAAATCAACGATGTGATATACAATTTGTCTGTTCCGTTCCACAATTTCAGCCGAATTTTGAAGGCATTGCGTGTTGATGGCAGAACTCAACGCCACGCCTTGCCTTGACACCAGAGCGAAGAACTGGCAATATAAATGTAAATAAATATTTCATCTCCTCGAGTAGGGATCGAACCCACAACCGGTTGGTTATACCGTCACACTCTGTGCCCCTGCGTTACGACTAGCAACTAGCGACTAGACTAGACTATATACATACTAAAACCGTAACGTAATCGTAATTTTTCGGCCTCGCCGCAGTTGGGTAATTACAATTATCTGATGAAAGAGATTCAAGTTTTTCCAATTTGAATAATGTTATCAACGAAGTAATACGATTATAAGCTAAATAAGTATTTTAATACATTTAATGTATCCTAGTATAAAGAGTATTAATAATCTATAATACGGATTTGTCGACCGCTTTTAGCTTATAATATTTTCATAATAAAATGATTATTAGATCGGATGGCGTTTGTTATATATTACTTTTTATTTTAATTAATTATTTCTTTATGGATACATCTTTATAATTGAAATAATAAACGTCTTATTAATTCAAATAGAAAAATATCTTCTGACTTGGATAGTCTATTTATCAAGAAAGGCTATAAGGCTGTTAAGGCACGTTAATTGTTTTGATATAAATTACTGTTCCGGCGCAGTTAAACTACGCAGGCGAGAAAAAAGCTTTTTTAAATATTTATTTAAATTTACAAATAACTTGCTCGATGCTCAAGCATCAGAGCAAGTTGAAGACTATAAAGTATTAATTTAAATTTTATATTATTGAAAATAGATAGTTCTGGAAATATTTGTACTCTCTTGTTTCTTTCCTCGACCTGCAAGTGCGGCGTCATCGGAATGCGTCTTTGTATGTTACTTTGTAAACTATGGTCACACACAACTTTTAGTCGCTTCAATACAAGCGTTAGGCGTTCGATGCTGAAGGTTCTTTTTTTTAGCTTCACACCGTATCCCGCATAATTCAGGGTAGGCAGAGGGAATATAGTGTTAATACACTTCGCTCCCATTAATATACTTTCGTTCCCCAATTTCCGCCAAATTTTGGAGGCATTGCATATTGAGTGGTGCAACTCGCCACGTTTTGCCTCGTTACCAGATTGAGGAAAATTAACATATTAAAAAGTTCTTTTTCTCGCGTGGGAATCATACCACAACCTGTAGCGTTTATAGTCGCACGCTTGTGCCTCTGCACCGCGACTGGCCCCTCACTATATCCTCACATAATTAATTTTAAAATTTTTTTATATAATAAATTAATAATAATTTATAAAATAAATATTAATTACTATAATGCGCTAGCAACTTTATAAAGCACATTATAACAATATAACTTAACGTATCTAAAATTAGATTTCTCAACAGCAATTGTGAAACAAGTTTGTTTAAATAGAGTTAATTCTCAAGTTCGCCCCAAGAGACCAATAACGGCTTGATAATGATAGCGACTTTGAAGT
>DWGR01002606.1:0-13399 GCA_018247715.1 Heliconius burneyi
AATAAGAAATCCCTAGAAATTTGATTGATGTTAAAACTTGTTTTGTGTTTTAAAAATTGTATCTTATGTATAATGTGGATTTACTATTTAGATATAATATAAATTACATGAAGTTCATGGGGAACATAACAAAAAGACGAGTGAAGAGTGTGGGGATTTGCCTGAAAACTGAGTGGTGCATCGTAAAAAAGTGCCAAAACACTAAGTTCCATAAGATATACAGGATAGTGTAAAGGTAAAACTGTTGTAAAAGGTAAAATTGTAAATAATATAATTCATATGTAAAATATTTACCTCTCCTTAGGATCCCTTATATATGTGTCAATTAATAAAGAGTACATCTCTGAATGAACATTTTCCATAGCAATTTGAAAACCATAGAAGCACCTGGCTTCAGTCACTTGAACCTCTTGTGAGAAACGCTCTACTAAGTTCTCATTAACAATACCATCAGAAGCCGCAAAGAATGCTAAGACATGCTTGATAAAATGTTTTTCACAATCTTTTAATGTCTCCCAATCTGCTAGGTCCTGTAACAATAAAATAATTCATTAATAATTAATATCAATAGTAAATAATTCATGTACATGTAATGATGTGAAATCAAAGTTAGTTACATTTTAAATTGTGTGCAATATATACTTTCATAAAAAATAAAACATAATAAAGTAGGTCATACCTTGGATAAGTCTACTTCTTCCGCAGTCCAAAACGATGCTTCAGCTTTTTTATACATCTGCCATATGTCTGGATATTGAATTGGGAATATAACGAAACGTCTTGGATTTTCCCTCAGCAGGGGCTCAAGTTGTGGGTCAAATGTTTGTTCTGTATTTTCCTTGATTATATCCATTCTATCGTCACTATCACCTTTAGCGTCATTCCGTGCCGAAAGCACATTTTTGACAGGAGACTACAAGAAGAAAAGTAATATTAACATATCTGACAAGAATATAAATTACTTTAATATTTCAAATATTAATCAAAGTATAGAGCTCACTTTAATATGCACATTACTTAATCCATCGTACAAGTTTTCTTTATTGTTAATAGGAGCCATTTCAAACGTTATATGTAACAACTCAAAATAAACACAAAAATATTAAGCCGAGCTCAATAAGAATTCGAATAAAAAGAATTTATTAAACAATACAGTCTACAACAATAAGTAACAACAAATCAACAACTGGGAAACGAGTACAACTAAAATGTGCGTTGGTCAGTGACTGTTGTTCTGATAGTAGAATATAACAAAGTAGCTTTATTTTAGGCGGGAAATATGTTACGTTTCTAACTATCTATACCGATATTTTAAAAAATATTAAAGAATAGCTTATACTCTAAGAAAAATTGATAAAAAATACTTTTAATCACAAATTTTAGTACTGAATATTTAAATATTATATTATTATAACTTATACCAAGTAAATACTTAGTTTTATAGAGAAAATATTAATTATTTATAGTCCTTCGAACATATAATCATACATTGATCGCAAAATGGAACGAAGCTTTCAAAATATAATCCACCAATCAGATGTCGATTACAAATGGAGGGAATTGTAATTATGATATATTGTCGTAAATTTTGTTATTAAAATATCAGAATAAATTGTGTTTCGCCAGTTATTTTAATCGAGAAGAGAACTTTATTCTTATTTTTCTTGTATTTGTGTGTATATTATAATATTACTGTTCCCTCGTAAAGTATAAAGGGTTCTATTGGCTTATGATTTTAACCAATTAAAATAGTTCTTTTTTGCAATTGGTCAAATATTTTCCTATTTTTGAAAATTTTCCTACTCTTATAAAAACAATTTTTGGTGCGTTCAAGTTACTTATTTGGCAAATGATTTATTATTTTAGTTTCTAATAAAAATTTAATTAATATCGTAAATAATCAATTAATAAATTTATGGGATATATTCATAAATAATTTGAATATTGTGGCTAACTTTTCAGATTATATTAAACTATATAATACTCCTACTATATAATGTGAAAATTATAGGTAAATTAAAAGGGTTTTCTCACTTGCTTAGTACCTACTTCAAATCTCAAATCTTATTTTAATCTTAGTATCTAAAACCAAGCCTTTAAGCTTGTCATAGAGAAGGAAAAAAACTTGCTGCTAATGAATCGAAAAACCAAAGAGTACGTGATGGTACATTAAGAACTTAAGACATTCTGTTCCCCAATTACTGCCGAATTTTCATAACATTGTAGTATTTTTTTTAAATAAACGTTTTTTGTTCTTGAATTTCACGCTGTATCACCGCTATAGGGAATCTAGTGCTAAGACACTTCGTTCCTCATTTTTCACCGAATTATTGAATGCATTGCGTGTTGAGTTGCGGAAATCAACGTTGCGCTTCGCGTTGTCACCAAAGCTAAAAATAATTAAATGAATAAGTAATTATTCATTTCTCCGAGTGGGAGTCGAGCTCACAACTATAATATCCACAGTCACACACTGCATCGGCTTCCTTCGCGTTTACGTCACACACTTGTGCCTCATGAATATATCCTTATAATTAAAATAGCTTTATTTTCCTACATTCTTTGGTCTAACTTTTCAACTCAATATTTTTGTGCGAAGCGAGCCAAGCGCTCTACTGAAAACTTTTTACATTCTTTGCAACCAATGGAGCCTATTGGTGGCAAAGAGTTAAACGGTTTGACCTATCGAGATAAACATTTGGAAACATAGAAATGACCAACTAGATGGGTTTAGGCGAAAAAATTCACACATACATTCCTGTAAGTAGGCCATAGGTCTCCTCTGGGTAACGCTAGGCGCCTGCTATGGATACCGGTCAGGTGATTAATGTAACTATAATTGAGTTAAGAATACAATTGATGCTCGCTTCGGCCAACATGTAAGCACTACCGAGATTATATTATTATTAGGCCGGCGCGTAACGTGGCCAAACCATCTCAGCCGACGCTCTTGGAGCTTATCCGCTACGTCACGGACTCCAAGACTTCCTCGAATGAACGTGTTGCGTATGCGGTCATACCGTTACGCTGCACATCCACCTCAGCATCTTCATTTCCGCGACGCGAAGCTCCTGAGTGTGCCGAGATAGTGTTGGCCTACATTGGCTGCTCTTGTATATCAGACCCTTGAGTTTGGGCGGTATCCTGCGATCGCAGACCACATCTGTGACCTCCCGCTATTTAGCCCAGGCAGCGCTTATCTGGTTATAGATATCGTGATCGCTGCCTCCAGACTCGTGCATAACGGATCCAAGGTACCTGAACTTTTCCGACTTAACGGCTGGTTCAGGACCGATATGGATAGTGCCCGAGACTGGGCTCCCGCAGGCCATGTACTCGGTCTTCGACACATTTAGTTTAAGACCGCCGTTCTCAAGCGTACCCTTCCACAGGTTCACCTTACGCTCCAGCGTCAGTCGGTTCTCATCAATGAGTGCTATATCATCGGCATACATCATCAGCCATCTTGGATGTTAGTCGAGACAGTATCAAGCACCACATTGAATAAGAACGGACTAAGAGCCGAGCCCTGGTGAACCTCTACTGTGATCTGGAAGGGCTTAGTGTTGCCAACAGCGGTCCTAACCATAGAAGCGAAATCGTGGTACATGTCTCTGATAATCTCAATATAGGCCTCAGGGATCCCTTTGGATCGCAATGCCCACCAGATGCACTGACGAGGCTCACAGTCAAAGGCCTTCTGCAGATCTAAAACGGCCACACGCAGAGCTCTCCTTTTTTCCCTGTATGCCTCCATCAATGTTCTGAGGGCGATAACGGCGTCCATAGTACCCGATCCTGGCTGAAACCCATATTGAGACTCGGAGACAGTACACTCGCGGCGGAGCCTGAGGTCGATCATGCGCTCGAAGAGCTTCATGGTATGACTCATAAGCTTAATGCCCCTATAACTACCACAGTCTTGAACACTGCCCCTTGCCTTGTAAATAGGGGTAATGAAGCTTAGCCACCACTGGTGTGGCATCTTTCCAGTGTTCAAGATATGGTTAAAAAGGTCAGTAAGCATGAGCACACCAAGAGAGCCCAACGATTTCCACGCTTCAATCGGAATGTCGTCAGGTCCCACCGCTTTTCAGTTCTTCATGCGTCGAAGGCAATTACGAGTTTCATCAAGGGTTATTGGGGCAAAAAGTCCAAGGTTAGGCGGTGGGACGTAATGAAGACTGCATGGGTGCAGCAACTCCTGAAAGTAGCTTCTCCACCTCTCCTTCACAGAGGCATGACTACAGAGAAGCGTGCCCTTAGAATCCCTGACGCAAGGGCATTTTGCGATATCTTGCGTCGCTTTATCCCGGGAACGTGCCAGCTTGTAAATGAGCTTCTGCCCCTCCACAGTTTCGAGTTTATCATACAATGGTGACAAACTGTCACTGCGGGCTCTGGCTATAGCTCTTTTACTGGCACATTTAGCTACTATGTACTCCAGTCAGTCTTGCTGACTGAGCTCGATCCCAAACATCCTGCAGCAGTTTCGGTGTCGGTCGAAAGATTATGACTTTTCACCTCTGTCAGGAAGTCGGTCTGCATCGGTCCATGCAACAACCACCACTTGATCCGAGGCCTACGTTTCTCGACTACTTTCTTCTTCGGAATGACGTTAAAGTCTATGACAAGAAGGCGATGTTGGGCCGTTAGGCTTTCGCCTGGAATGACCTTACTGTTACTTACCCTGCCCATATGACACCGTCTGGTCAGTAAATAGTCAATTTGAGTTGAGTCGGGCCCGCTCTTATACGTGATAAGGTGCTGAGGATTCTTTTGGAAGAACGTATTCACGGCGGCCAGACGCAATATAGGTTTTTAGAGTACTTTCTCCCTCTGCATTGCGAAGACCGTACCCAAAACCCCCGTGAACACGTTCATACGACTCAGCAGCCTTACCGACGTGACCGTTTATGTCCCCCCCAACTAAGGCCAGGTTTGATAGACGGTACAGCAAGTAGAACCCCTTCAAACTGCTCCCAAAATATCTCCTTTACGGCCGCGCTACATCCCGCCTGGGGAGCATAGGCACTGATCAAGTTTGTGGTAACGCCCTCAATCAGGTAGGTAGGTAGGTAAGTAAATAGTATGTGACCTAGTATTAAGATACTCCGTTCCCCATATTCTGGCTCTTTCTTTCTTGCAGCATCACGTGTTGAGTGGCGAAAGTCATAACCCAACGCTGCGTTTTGCTTGCTTAATAAATTGAAGAAATGAAAATATTAAATATTTCATTTCCTGGAATAGAAACCGAACCCAGAACCTGCCACGTTGACTGCCGCACGTTTGTGCCCTAGCCACAGTGAGTTATGAGCTCACTGTGGCTAGGGCATACTAGGACTAGATAGGGACTAGGACTATGATAGTCTACTTTGGTACCAACTTTTTTTTTTATTATCAGAAGTGGATAAGGTTTTTGATCATATGATCATGTATGTAGCTTAATGTATGAATATAAAATTTCAAGCGATGTTCATACATTATAATAATGTATAATATACGTCATTTTTATTCTACCTTACGGAATTAGGATATATTCGATTGACACAACAACATACCTACTACTAGCTACTGTCAAACTGTTACGCTGACGCTTGCTGTCAGAAAAAAATTGTGATGGTTTCTTTGGCTACATAGCCGAAAACGAATTACTAATATTTAACTTATTTGTAAAAAGTCCCATCGTCCAATATATTTTGTAATATAATTATTATTTCTTGATCAAAATGTCAGATAACGATGATGATTATATGTGTGAAGAGGAGGAGGATTATGGACTGGTAGGTTATTGTTATGTTTTTGTAAAGATTTATATTCACATTTTAACAACTAATCTGTAAAATAGTTTTAAAAAACATCTTTGTTCAATCAAATTAAATAGAATCTTCCAATATTTTACAGGAATATTCGGAAGATAGTAATACAGAACCAGATGTCGACTTAGAAAACCAGTACTATAACAGCAAAGCTTTGAAAGAAGACGAACCTCAAGCTGCGTTGTTAAGCTTTCAGAAAGTTTTAGAGCTGGAAGGTGGAGACAAAGGAGAATGGGGTTTCAAAGCACTGAAGCAAATGATAAAAATAAATTTCAAATTGGTATGGCGCTATGTATTAGAAGTTTCGTTTAGTACACCTTACATTTACAACTATATTATCCCTAATGTTATTATTATTTTCTAATTTTTAGAGTAATTTCACTGAAATGATGTCTAGATACAAACAACTATTGACATATATTAAAAGTGCAGTCACAAGAAATCATTCAGAAAAATCTATCAACTCTATACTTGATTACATATCAACATCTAGAAATGTAAGTATATCTCTTAATAAAAATATAAAAAAATTATAAATCTTTATAAACTATATCTTTTTATATTTTTTTACAACATTCAGATGGAATTACTACAGGATTTTTATGAAACAACACTGGAAGCTTTAAAAGATGCAAAAAATGACAGATTATGGTTCAAGACCAACACAAAACTGGGCAAATTGTATTATGATAGAGGAGACTTTAACAAACTGGCTAAGATACTAAAACAATTACATCAGAGTTGTCAAGTAAAGAATTAATATCTTTATTATTACACTTAAAATAAAAAAAAATAATCATTTATAATCATGTGTTGATTGATTAAATATTTAGATGAACATTATTATTTAGGAAGTAAAATAACAAAAAACAATTGAATAACAAAAAGTGTAAAATAACAAATAGCAATTGCAAACAAACAATGCTTTTATATGTCCATGCTGTAAGATGAATGTTATAAGAGAGAGAAATTTGTCTCAAGACACTCAGTTTGTAGAACTTCTCCCTGGAATTTGAGATATTATATTTAGAGTAGAGCTTAATACTGATTTTTCAAATCTAATTATCATATGAAAATTTATTTTTTTAAGACTGATGAAGGCGAAGATGATCTCAAGAAAGGTACTCAACTATTAGAAATATATGCTCTAGAGATACAAATGTACACAGCACAAAAAAATAATAAGAAACTTAAAGCATTATATGAACAATCTTTGCATATAAAATCTGCAATTCCACATCCACTCATAATGGGTGTTATAAGAGGTAAATTATTTTCTTTTCATTATAAAAAACATTAGTAAAGTTAAGTAAAATGTTATTTTGTTTTATATATCAATAAATGAATAAAACTAATTTCGAGTTTCATATCTAAACTAAGATGAGTTACAGAACTCAATGTGATTTTGACTACCTGAGTAGGGAACGGAAAATTAATTTTGCTGAGTTGGGATCCATTCTACAACCATTCAACAGTACTGCACTGCATGGCCTCTATTATTTTATTTCATTTTTATTTTATTCCAATAAGTTTTAATCCAATAAGATGTCTTGAGTAAAGTCATGCTAATAATGTAAATATTTTAATTTAATGCCAGTAGAGCACAGGCAAATCCTGCTGTGGGAAATATGTATGTGATGCTTATATATATTTATCTGCAATATGGTTTGTCAGATAAAGTTTTTCTTTAGGCTCTACAACAAAAATTGTGATGTAGATTGAAGTGTTAACCACTTCATAGTCACTCTTTTCTATTTTTTATTTTCGGCTACTCTGTTAGTATGTGTTAACAAACATACTGTAGTATTGTGGATACAAGCTTGAGAATCTAGTATTAAAATATGTTTAGCATGTATTGCTTCAGCTTTGGGCAATTATGATAAAGTGTACTAACTACTAAGTGTGTAATTAACTCCACTCCATACCCTGCATATAAGGTAGACAGAGGAGAGAGAGAACCTAGTGCTAAGAATCTCCATTTTCGTAACTAAGTTATATTTGTCTTTTAGAGTGTGGTGGTAAGATGCACTTGCGTGAAGGTGAGTTTGAGAAAGCTCATACGGATTTCTTCGAAGCATTTAAAAATTATGACGAATCTGGGAGTCCCCGACGCACCACTTGCCTCAAGTACCTTGTGTTGGCGAATATGTAAGTTGTACTGTCTTTAATGCCAAGACACTTTATTTTCGGCTCTCCGCCTGCATTAAGAATTTTGTGTATTGAGAGTTAACAATGGATAAAACATCCCCTGACGCTGAACATGCACCTCGTGGAAACAAACAATAGAGTTTAATATATTTGCTGGGTTAACCCTTTTTCAATAATATAAATCTTTGAATAATATTCTTTGTCTTCAACTTGCTCTGACAGAGAAAGATTCTTTGTAAAAGTTAAATCATTTTTTTTTAACAAGCCTCTTTCTCGCCTGCATAATTTAACTTGAGTAAAAATATATTTTTTTCCAGTTAAAACGTTATCTCTTATGTTGCTTGTTATGGTACGACTACGACAGAAGTTTCGACACAAATTCGTTAAATATACAGGCATTAATATAAAGGCTAAATAATGTAAAGGCATTAATTTATGTACACTTGGAATGATTATCTATTTGCATGTGTACGGACATTTCACACGCAAATTAGTGATAATGATAACATTATCGCATAAATAAATAAACGCATTAGCGTTTATTATTGGATTCGAAAACTTTTAACTATACTAGGACACGTGTTCTTAGAGTGACTGTTGCAACACTGATTATCGTGTCGCAATAAATTTAGCAATTAGTCCATATGAGATGTTCATATGAGAAATCCGGTATATACGAGTATGTCACCGTTAGATTATGAAAACGTTTAGTTTATAATCTTATCCTTCAATTTATAAACAATACGAAAATGCTACCTACTGGTCGCCTTTACAGCAAAATCGACCAAAACGCGCTGTAACCACAGAGCTAAGAATCTAAAAAAGTGCCAATAAAATGTTTTATTTTATAATTCTATGGAATCTAATTTTCGGATAGTTTATAAATTTACGAGTAAGAAGACCATTAGATTAAAAACTAACCTTTTTCATAATCTTACGGTGATATATACACTGATTTTACCGTGTATAGCGTTACCATTACGTGGCAAACGTCACTGGCCATATTTGAACGAACTGAAAAAATGCATTTTTAAGATTAATGTGATTTTGATTCACAATAATCACATTTTTATGTTTTTAATTGCGTTAAATATAAACAATTTCTATACTAATATATGTAAACGGCGTAGATTTAATATCAAATTACAGACCTATTTCCATTTTATCAAGTTTAGCTAAAGTTCTAGAATCGCTTATTTGTCCCTTTGTACAACTTATTTTTATCAGTGAGGTTTTCCCTGTAATATAATAACCCTCCTTTATCCTCCACCCCGGCAAACAGTGTCTGAATCACTCTCCTGTTCCTAGACTTTGCAACTTGGCAACTTTGCAACTTGAGTGACCTACTAGACATAGAACACCAAAATTCAGTCAATCTAAAAATGTATCAATCTTAACATTCTTTAATTTTCGTCTTTACTTGTTTTGTGCCTACGCTTAGGAGTTGGTTTTCACTCTAATATAGCAAAATGTATCTACCTGTAAGTTTGTGTCAGATTTAGTATTAGTTCCATGTATCTTTTTTGTACGAATTGATGTAAACAAATGTTATCAATAAATAAATAAAATGTCAGTACATGGTATGGTAGAAATATTCTAATTTATTAGTTCTAAAAAAACGTCTGCGATTCAAAAAGGCATTTTGTGATAATAAAATTAAAAGATGATATTTCACGAATTTTTTTTTGACATGGATATTGAAAGTTAGGAGCGAAAGTTATTTTCATCATCAAGGAGATAAACTTCGGCTTTTATAGCATGTCATTTTAACGTATATTTGGGAAAATGTAAAACTAAATTAATTAAACACGCTGTTTACGATCGCAAACCTTGACTCGAATCCCGCAGGAAGCGTGTTTGCTGCCGATGATTGCAAGCAGCGACTTAGTGCTTGCTCAGTGCACTTTTCAGAATTATGAAAATAAGTTGAATATATTGATATATTAATGCATCAAAACAAATATACTATAAAAGGTATGCGGGCCAAGCCGCAAGTGGGCCGCTAGTGTATGTATAAATGTAGGCAGGTGCTACCTGGATTACCTACTAAAATTGTCATAAAGGAAAAAAATAATTCTTGTATCACAAGAACGTAATATGCATATAGTTGAAATACAGCTTTTATACTATAGTTAAAAGTCGATAAATTTACAGGTTAATGAAATCCGGCATAAATCCATTCGATTCTCAAGAGGCAAAACCCTACAAGAACGATCCAGAAATCCTTGCTATGACAAACTTAGTAATGGCGTATCAAAACAACGACATCAACGATTTTGAAGCTATATTGAAACACAATCGTAATAATATAATGGACGATCCATTTATAAGAGAACATATTGAGGATTTACTAAGGAATATTCGTACCCAAGTCCTTATAAAGCTAATAGGTCCTTATACAAGGATACACATACCGTTCATATCTAAAGAGTTGAATATTGATGAAAAGGAAGTGGAAAATTTGCTTGTTACTTGTATTCTTGATAAGTAAGTTTATTTTTATTGTTTTTTTTTCAGTTTCAGGACTTTTTAGTATAGCAATGTAGGCAGATGTACTTTAGTGTTACGACACTTTCCACGCACCACTCAATTTTTGAGATATTGTTTGTCAAGCAGTTTGTTTTGTGTGATTTGTTTTGTAAGGAGATAAAATTATCTCAAACAGAATAGAACTTAAACTTTAACGTTATTACTCAGACATTCTGTCGCTTTGTCACAGTCGTCTCTTTAATAATAATTAAGAAAAATACACCAATAAAATTACTATAAAACATATTAACCTTTTTTCACAGTACAATCAGCGGTCGTATCGACCAAGTGAACTCAGTATTAGAACTAGCCAGTGGAGCCCGGGGTGCTGCGAGGTACTTGGCGTTGGACAAATGGACTGCACAGCTATCTTCCTTACACCTGGCTCTTGCTAATAAAATGGCTTAATATACGGATTCCCAAAACTCCTAGCCTTCGACCTCTACATCTGATGGCTCTCGATCCCCAAAATCACTGCTTTAAGCCCCTTTAAATTTTTATCTCTTGAACCTTGGTCCCCTACTTGAGGTAACTATGTAGCGTATTGCACTCTAAATGAAGTTATAGCACAACTCTGCTCAGTATAACGTAACATTATATGATAACTAATCCTAAAACTTGTGGTTACTTTAGTATAACTCACGCTAAACATAAGTGATATAAGCATATTGACCCCAACCAAATGAGATAACTTTAGTTAACTCTGGTCACTACTTCTGACACTCGGTAATAAAATGGCTCAAGGTTATTTATAAATCTAAAGCTCATTATAATTCTGACCCCAAACTTGCACTAACCCCATGATTTATTTAGTATAACTTAGTTACGCCAGTAAAATGGCTTAGTGTTAGTTATCGACCAACCCTTGATCAATCCTTATCCCTAAATCCCGATTCATGCCGTGAGGTAACTTCTAGTATATATATGACTCCTCTTTTTAAAGTTGCAGCAATAATCATACTAGCTCGTTTTTTAAAATACCTCTTGTCTTAAATGGTATTACCGCGCTTTGTAATATGTTGGTAGTATATAAGCAGAAATGTGCTCCATAAGTTATCTCAAGTGATATTGGTTTCGCCACTAAGTGATGTCAATAAAGTTTATAATTATATTGTTGTTTTATTCAGCCCTAATAAAAACAATAATGTTTTTCTTCACTCTCCTCTCTTTTATATATTATGTAAGTGTGGTAGACTTCGACATGCGCATATTCTTACTAGACTGTAATTTTATTTTGATTCACCTTATATACCGTGATGAAGACAAAACCTAGTGGTAAGGTCCTACATGTATTAACAGATATTTTTTGGAGGAACAAATATGTTCGAACAACTAACTATACAACTAATATAAATACAAATATGAAAAAGCTTTTCTTTTAAATTTTATATTTAAATGGGTTCGATTCCCACTCGGGGAAGTGAAGTTTTTATTTACGTTTATATTTTCTTTGCTCTGCTGTCGAAGCAAAGGGCGGCGTTGAGTTCTGCCACTCAACACGCCTCCAGAATTTGGCAGGGAGTGGGGAACAGAGTGTCTTAACACTAGGTTCTCTGCCTACCCGGCTGTGTGAGTATCTTTTCGGGGTGAGTACGCCCAGCTCACAGGGGGCTTTTTTACGCCCACAAGGATATAAAAATATTTCATTCCCACAAGTCGGTATCAAATCCACAACCATGATTGTCCCACTGCGTCATGGTGCTCTCAATTTCGTATAGCACCTGAATTTATAAACAGTGCGTTCAGAGTTCAGTCTATAAAGTGACTGTATTTCAATGGCTACCAAAAATACATTTTACATAATCAAGTAAAATGTCAATGTTGCAACTATTACTTAGTTGTTACATATTTAAACATTTTTAAATAAAAACAGTGTTACGAGCATAATGTTTAATTTGTATACAATGATTATAAAAATTCTTAAAAATATTTATTACGTAGTAAATAATACTACTATAAATGGACGGTCTCGTATCACAGGTTAGTTATAAAAATTATTATTAAATTGCTGCCACATTTCTTTTAAAACAAAGTACAATTTGCTTAGTTTTACTTACGATAAAATATATATTATATATTACTTTATATATTTTTGATGGGATTATATGTATAGCAATATATTTTCTTTAGTTCGCTAAAGATTTTACGTTAATTTTAGGTTCTAGTTTTAGTGAGATTTTTTTTAGTACGTTAAGAAAATAACCCTATCAATAATTCATGAAGTATATGTATAATGGCACTTAGTAATTTTTAAATAAAATGCGTTGTTCATTATAAAAATTGTATAGTTTTGATATGTCATATATATTGAACTCTTCTAAGGTTTATATGAGACATTTCATTATATGAAAAGAGCAAAAAGATTTTTTCTCTAAATTAAAAGTTGTAATTTATACTTATAATTGTAAAAATCATATATTTTACCGCCTTATCATGTTTATTTTTAACTACTTTTATTAAGCTTTCAAATGTTGATCCACTATTTATCAGTTTAGTCATGTTATTGTGTACATAAAAAGCACCATTTTTAAATAGCAGCTGGAGCTCGATTAACCGTCCGTGCCTAAGCATTAAGATCGATGAGCTTCGAACTTCGAACTTTTTCATTTTTTAATTGTATTAGGCTTTTATAGAGTAATTAAAACTGTGGTTTCATTTAAAGTGGTGCTCACAAAAACACTTAGTGTTTAGCAATATTTGTAATGTTACAATTTTTTTTCAATTTAAATGATATTTTTTGTTTTTATATATCTCTACAATCACGTATCTTCAGAGACCAGTTGGTAGTCTGAATAATCGTGAATCTATTTTTCTGACGGCCAGATAATCGAGTTCCCACTGTATGTTTGTATATAAAAATATACATTTATCTATATATAATATACAGGATGGAAGAGGCAGCG
>DWGR01002607.1:0-13397 GCA_018247715.1 Heliconius burneyi
AATGGTAATCGAACTTACAACCATTGCGTTTACAGTCAGAGAATGTCCCGCTGCGCCACAACGGGTGACTACTGACTTGTTAGTGTAAAATATACATAATATGGTTATTATACTATAGTTTAACTACGTTGGTGTCGTCACGTACGCCGTACGGGGGGTGCTGATGAAACGCATATGTTAGTTTTTTCGTAGGATATATAGTTTTTTTAACCTTTAGTTTTTTTTAGCTTCACCTTGTATCATGTAGTCTATAGGTAAGGCGAAGAATATTTAATGTCAAGACCCCCGTTCCCATTTGGACACTTGCGTTCTTCACTTTTGGCCGAGTTCAGGCGGTATTGCATGTTGAGTGGTGGAACTTGCCGCGCTTTGGCTCATTATTCCAGAGCCAGGAAAATCTAAATATTAAATATTTCATTCCTCCGTGTGGGAATCAAATCCACAACTGTTGCCTCTACAGTCATTCTCTTATGCCTCTGCACCACGACATCATCTCTGCTCATATGTTTTTAATACGTCTTATATATCATTAGATTTTTCGAGTTTAGAAGATTAGAAGAAATCTAGATTTTCAAAAAATTTGTTAGACTTAGGATACCTTCAGTTATTAATTTTACTTTAAATCTCACAATGAAATAAAAACCATGGCCACCCGAATATTTCATCTTTGATGTCCCCGCGCGTGACTGCCTCAAAGGCGAGGCCGACTTTTGATACTCCACGACTGTGTCTACGTTCCACTAAATATGCCTGTCGTATTAACAATCAGTTACACTAAATTCTTATAAAATATTCCTAGATAAAACGAATTCAAAAGTTGTTTTATAAGAAAAATAACTAAGAAAAAGAAAATAGCTTTCCGTATGCCTTCTTGATCCCGCCCCTACCGTTAGGTTCCCCCAACCTTCCCGGTTGAGGCAATCTAATGTAACCCAAGACAAACCGTTATCCAATTACCACCCAATTATTCCAGAGATTCTCTGTTGAGTGGCGGAACTCAACGCCGCCGTTAGTGAACCATGGCGAAGAATAAAAAATATTTTAATAACATTCCCACGACCAAGAACCGAATGTATGTTATTTTCTGTTACTGTTTTTTAATAAAACCTAGAATATTTAAAAAAAATATACAAAAACATAACCGTATAAATATTATAATGTGCGTCACGTTAAGAACCATGTAAATTTATTAGCATTTTATGACAAATCGATTATAAGCCTACACGGATACGATTAGTAGATAAACTTTATAAATAACGCAGTCGTGAGGATAACCAGAGGTCAATGCTTCAAGTCAAGCCTCATTAAGGGCAAGCTTCTTAGGTACAGGAATAACATGATTTTAACAAATAGATTTTTTTTCTCTATTCCGTTTGTATTCAAAAATTCCCATTGCGTGTTTAGTGTTGGAAATACTAAATCGATCGGCTTAATATGTTGTTTTCTTTTGTTTTTAGATAAATCAGCTTCACGCTGTATCCCGCACACAGCAGGGTAGGCAGAGGGAACCTAGTGTTAAGACGTTCCGTTTCCTACATTCTGCCGAATTCTGGAGGCATTTTGTGTTGAGTGGCAGAACTCAACGCTGCATTTTGCCCCTACACCAGAGCGAAGAAATGGAAATATAAACGTAAATAAATATTTCATTTCCTCGAGTGGGGATCGAACCCACAACCGTTGCGTCGCAATCACACCCTTGTGCCGCTGCGCCACGACGGCCTGTCTTTGGGTAAATGATTAAAACAGCTTTTTTACAGTGCCAAATCATTATTATGTCTTCGTATTCGTTTCGTGATGAGTGGTGAATCTCTATGTAGCGCGTCTGGAAGCGCGTTTTAGTTACCATAGCAGGGAAATATAATCATTAGGGGTAATGTGGGGGTAAAGGTAAAGCCGAGATCAAACCCATAACTATCGCGTTCACCTTCTCTCACTGCTTTACTATGACGGCCTCATCCTACTGTTTAAAGTAATAATCTCTTTCTACAATAGAAAATGCTAAAAGTCGGCTATACAAATGTATCTCCTCTGACGTTACAAGGGGGTCGCTGTAAATACTTACCGTCAGATGATCCGTATGCTTGTTAGTCTTATTTTTCCATAAAAAAATATTAAGGTCTACGCTAAAGCGTCGCAAAAAATATAATATTTTTTTACGGATCTAAATCGATTGTTATATCGCACATAGATGTCATATTTCAAAGGATAATCGATATTGATATTTGTTTTCTTATTACATAATATAAATTTTTGTGTCTCCATCTGTATGTAAATATATTAAATAGTTACGTCATATATGTATGTATTACTTCAGTAATCGTCCGATTATAAGTTAATCGATTTTAAATAAAGATTATGTAATCTAAATGTCAAGCGATAATGATCTGTAAGTTGTAAAAAATAAAAGTGTTTTAAAACATTTCAAATGTAATTAGGACGTCACTTATACGTGTGTAATTGAATAAATATTTTTCTAGTGGAAAGTAAAGGTTCTCTATGTCTTCTTAATAAAATTGTAATTGAAATGTACACAAAAATATGTTATTGATAATAATTTTAAATAGAGCGATGCGATCCTGAGTTTTCTTTTGCGTGTACCATAAAAACTATTTTTTATAAGACTTCCCCTAATGTTCCCTTTATTCCTCTCCATATATCCATATAGTGTTGCATGTTAGTAACAATAGTTTCTTTTAAGTTATATGAGTAGACTATTCTTAAAATTGCATTACTAATGCTAATTTTTAATTGAAATTATTAAATTGCCAAATCAACACGACTTTTTACATACAAAAAATGGTTATATTTTATGCTATATTGTCTTTAAACCATGTAAACCATTGGAGACTATATTTATCTAGAGAGGACTCTAGAAAGTGTCTTTAGTTACGCTCACAGCCTATTTCTATAATTGTATCATATATATAATAATTTTTTCATTTGAAATATATATTTTTTTCATTTTAAATATTTCCTCACCTCTTAATTTTTTGCTGTTTCTTTAAACGTACGTAATGCCTTGCTAGTATGAATGTAGGGCAGCGACTGTCTATCGTTGGTCAGTTCCGTAACCATCTCAGATTTAGGACATAACAGGTTTTTACTAATCAGTACTTGTTTCCATTATATATTTTTTATTTAATATATGAAAATTTATATAGTAAAAGACTATATGTTACAACCAGCGACCTAAGCACGGCTTCGACTGCTTAAATTAATTATTAAAAAATATTCAAAATATTTCACAATTAAAAATATTAGTAGTAGGATAAAGAGATTTCTGACAGAAAATATACAAATGTGTTTTAATTTAAATAGCTCAGTTCTTTATATATGGCGTTTCGCAATTATATACAACGCAGAATATTAAATAAAGTAATAGTTAATTAAGATAATAATTAATAAAATTATTTCAAATCTTTTTACATTTAAATGTTCATACCATCCCAATACAAGTATAACTTACTTTCTGGTAAATAGAACTGTTTAATTTTTTTACTTGCGACCTAAAAGGCCGCTTAAAGTTTTTGTTAAACTAAAGCCAAATTATACGAAATCTTTAAATGAATGGCTAAAATTACTTGTTGTTCTGATATATAAGTAAAAAAAAATCAGCTTCATGCTATATCCTGCACACAGCAGGTTACAGTGGGGAACGGAGTGTATAAGTAAAGTTTTATCAAAATCAGTTCTGTACTTTTTGCGTGAAAGTACCTTACAATTTTTTTTATTTTTATATTAAGTTCCCGTTAAAGATAGGATAGGTCTGTTAATATTATAACAAATAATTTTTATATAATATTATATCATCAAATATCGTATCGCATTTAACAATGTAACTAGTTAGATCACGCGTCGAGTGAATGGTTCCTCATTCTCTAAGCCAACACGGCAGGTTGGTAGGAATGGTTTTATAATTTTTATTCTCTAATTATGCAAGTGCGACATTCATCGCGTGTCAAGGTGAGCGCGTCTGCCGGTGTCAAGTACAATATGTCACGGGGCGACATTTAAATAAATATGCCTGTGCACGGTGCGTTTTGTTGCTAAAGTTTTATTTTTGGCTTTATTTTGTATGCATGTCGTGTTCAAAAATTGGGCAGAAAGTGAAGAACAGAGTGTCTTTTATTATATGGATGATAACTGTATATTTGAATTTCAGGAAAAAATATTTTTTGTTCATGATATTTAATTTTTTTCTATTTTTTAAGATTTCCTTGAATAAATATTTACAATTATCAAAGGAGAGATGATAATTTTTAATATGTATCATTTGTTTTTTTAAGAAGCCTTAAATATTAATACGTTACATAGGATATTTGAAAAATCATATATTAAAAGTATGACTTATATATTATCTATTTTACATATAATTACTAAATTTATTTAGACTTTTCATTTAAAATAGAAATTAATTACAACATAAGGTACTATCATAGTGTAGAGTGAGTTCTGCCACTCAATACGCAATGCCTCCAGAATTCGGCAGAAAGTGGGGAACGGTGTGTCTTAACACTAGGTTCCCTCCTCCTACTCTGCTGTGTGCGGTAGACAGCGTGAAGCTGATATTTTTTTATAATGTTGTACCGTCAACAGGCAAATTTATTTTTTAATAAATTTATACGCTTAGCGTTTAAGGAGCGGCCGATTTGATTGGACATTATTTCTGATTGTCGTTTTGTAATTATAATATTTCAGTCAAAATTGATTTTTTTGTAATAAAGTTATTGTTATATTATGATAATCACGTATGTTAACGTTATCCCGCCGTGGCCTAGTTGAAGCGGACTTAAATAGCAGTCACGGTAGTCAGGTCAAGCCTCGTTCCGGGAAATGTTCTTTAAAAAAAAATTAGATTTGAAAGAAAAAAATTAGATTCTCAAAGTGCATTGTCACTAAGATAAGACGAACTGTGTTAAAAATAGTGACACTACCTGTGTAGGAGATATAAAACTAAAATAAACAAAAAAATGAGATTAACCTAGATTAAGGTCGTCGTAGCGTAGCGGCACAGCGTCCGACTCTAAACGCAACAATAGGGTTTTGACTCCTACGCGGGGGATAAATAATATATTTTTTTTCGCTGTGGTAACAAGTCCAAGCAAGCGTTGAATATTGCCATTCAACTGGCAATGTCTTGAAAATTGGATAGTAAATGGAGAACGAAATGTCTTAACATTAGGTTTCTTCTTCGTCCTTTGTTATATGTGGAATATAGCGATGAAGCTATTTATTAAATTATCTATCTAAATATGTATATGTCTATAAGCATACATATAGCTTAACAGTTATTGTTATTCAGCCGCAAAAGACGCACGTTACATGACCCAACGCACGCTACATTATTTTTTGTGATAATAAAAGTTTTAAAGATTGAAGTCAGTCATAAATATACAGACAGAGATAGCTCAATGTTAAGACAAGGATTAGAACCTGCGCGTCTTATTCCACGAACATATTATTATGGAAAAATCTTATTACTATAAATTTTAAAAGTGAATACCATTTGATTACAATCACTTAAACACCTTGACCAGTTGGTTCGCTTTTATTCTCATATGAACTAATGACCACAGAACACCTATTTTAAACTATAAAAAGCTTTGTTTTGTATGCCACTAACGTGGTTGGAGATTTTACAATAAAGAAATCGATCAATTGCGAGTTGAACTTGCCAACCGAGGGTTCCATACACTTATTAAAATTGACAGACGCCCGCCCTCATTTTGCATACAAGTTGAACTAAAATTATTAATTTGTAATTGTTTTTATCTGTAATACGTAATAGAAATTTCCATTTTACTATTTTTTTCTTTTATTTGTACTGCAAGTTGAGGACTACTTGGTCAAATTTCATAATTGTAGATCTACAGGAAACGCTCAATAGGTTATGATTACGCAATGAAGTTCATACAAAATGCGGCAAAAACAATGTATATACTATATAACTGGGAGGCCTCATCTTTTCTGTCTCTTAGAACACATAAATATTTGATATTAATTTTAACTAGATGTCTTAATGTTATGTCAAAATAAATGGACTTGACAAATAGACAAGATAGATTGACAGATAGACTATAACATATTCTTCGTTTAGAGACAAAGAACCCTAAAAATACGTTAGAAGTCAGTGATCGCACGATTGCTTTTTTTTAATTTTCAAACGAGGTCGTATTGATTTTGCTTTTTTTATATGTTAACTAACATATTTTGCAGATTAGGCACAGAGAATTTAGATTTACGTTCTGTTTTTCCACCGTGCGTTCATTTGGAACATATAAAAAAAATTATTTGATAAAATCTAAGACTGATTTTATATGCGCAGGTCAAGGATAAAAAACCTGCAAGTTTTTTGTGTGGACTTAAAAACGTATAATGGGAAACCCCGGGGAAGCTTGCATGCCTCTGCGTGTAAATTTTATATAGAAAACTATATATATAGTTTTATATTTATACTTCTTATTTGTTTCTGAATACGTAAAAAATCTTTCAAATGTCTTAAATACGTCAATAAAAACAAATATACAGCTTCACGCTTTTTCATGGTAAACAGAATAGGCAGAAGGAACCTAGTGTTAAGACACTTCATTCTTCATTTTCTGCTCAATTTTCGAGATGCATGTTTAATGGCGTAATACAATCATTCTCTCGAGTGGGGATCGAACCCACTACCGTCGTTTACTATCAAACGCTATCCCACTGCACCATGACGGCCTCAATTATACCGTAACATTAAAATATAAGGTAAACTTCATATAACTAGTCATGTGTAATGAATAAGCAGTTCCGGGCAATGCTTTAACGACGTGTGATATTTGAAACATTCCGTAATCATTGGATTGTGATTAGACGGTGATTTAATGAGGGCCCTTGATTGGATTATTATTTACAAAATCAAGCAAGGTAGATTAAAACATATTTTTTAGCTTCACGTATACTACACATAGAAAAGTAAGTAGAGGGAACCCGACGCCTAATTTTTTTGGGGTTTCGTTAAGCGAGGGAACTAAATGTTGTAGTTATCTTCTTAGAGCGATAAAATAAAAATAATCAGTTCCCCCGAGTGGGACTCGAATCTACAGTCGTATTCGTACGCGTACAGTCAGATGTTGTGCCGCTATGCCATGATGGTCTCGGCCTTATAATATTATGCAAATATTTCAAAATATTCATCGCGATTAAGCTTTCACGCATTTAAACATGGCTTTATTTAACATATTGTATTCAATATTTAACACAATAAAATAACTGAACTAATGGTTCGAATTAATCTAAAGTATTTGTCAATTAACCAGTAGTTTTTATCATTATCGCGTTCAACTAAACAAAGTTTTCAATCCAATTTTTTATTCCTTGAGTGGGAATCGAACTCAAAACCTGTCGCGTTTACAGTCACAAGCTTGAATCCCTGCACCTTTAATCTAATGATGAGGAAGCTATCATAATCAGAAATTACTTTATGACTTACATTTATATTCAAGTCTTTACATAAATTATTTATTAAAAACAACCATGTAGTGATATCCATAGTTGTATTTAATAATTATGCACTAAGAAATTATTGAATATATTAACAATCAACAGTTTTCGGATTATTAACCGACTAGTGGACGCGCGCAGCTTCGCCCGCTCATTACTTTTAGGGGTGATTTCTTATAAACTGTGAAACATGTGTTCAATGAAATATTTTTAGGAGTCTAAATTTCAAATTTTATAATAATCGGTGCCCATAAAAATTTTTCCATACAAACTTTTATCCTCTATTTCGTCCCTTTAGAGTTTAAATTTTTCAAAATCCCTTCTTTATGGATGTCCAGATTACGAAACTAAACATCTGTCCAAATTTCATGTTTCTACCATCAAAAGTTAAGGCTGTGCATGCGTCTTACCTCAGTCAGTCAGGTACATGTCCCTTTATATATATAGAGGAAGATAGATAGATGAGATTTAGCACTTTAGCAGTTAAATAATTTTGTATAGTCGTATATCTATCTACCCCTCATATTGGTAATTTTCTATTTTTAATGGTATCCTTCAGTGTCGGCAAAGATTAATCTTATGTTAAAATTCTCCGTTCTCCACTAGCCGCTGTTTAGCCAGGCGTCTAGCCAGGCTGGGATTTTTTAAAAAGTATTATAACTATGTTATAATTAAGCATTACCCTAATAGGGAATTGAACCCACGGCCATCACGTGTACAATCATAAAATAAAAAAAACGAAATGTCAATCACAACTAGTTCTGTTTCCGCATTATATCATTAATATTTTATTAAGATTCTTCTTAAAGTTCCTCATAATTTATTATTCAAAATTGTAATAACTCTTGACATTTGATTAATTATCATAAAACAGTCCAATAACATGCAGGTTTCCAATATATTTTAATATATTATGTTCGGTTCGAATGTATATATCATTTAAGCCTTACGCTGTATCCTGCAAGTAACAGCTTAGGCAGAGGAAACGTAGAGTTAAGACACTCTGGTCCCACAATTCAAATTTTGAGATATTGTTCCGATTTACTAGTCCACTGTACCAGATAACGATACAGACATATTTACATTTGATCACGCGGGCGAAGCCGCCGGTAAATGCTACTAAAATATAAATGTAATGTCGAGATTAGAACCCACGACCACCGCGTTAAATTACAATACACCTTAGCCGTACTGTAATACTAGAAATGTATATATTTTAATTATTATATCATAAACTACAAATTATAGCGTCCAAAGGCCTTGTCACTGCACGTGATGGCGTGATGGCACATGGCCTATAGCTATGCTAATTATACTCATGAAGAATGTTATATATACATAATTTATTTGAAATATATTAATCTTAAACTATGAAAGATATATAGAATATATAATCTATTAAAGCCAGTTTTTTTTATTATATCTTCAATTTAAGGCTAAAAATGTGATTAAATATTATTACATAATTGGGCTTGTATCTACTATGGTAAAAATAGATATACATAAGTAAGAATTGTGTGTGACAGATATGTTTTAAGTATTAGAGGTAAATGTAGAATAACACATTTTTTTTACCCTGATACTGGTGGTGTCGTAAGAGGCGACTAAAGTACGAGTGTTTCGCATTAGGTAATGCCGGGCTCCGTCGCCCAAACACCTCAAAAGCTGGCAACGCACCAGCAGCTCCTCTGGTGTTACGCGGTATCGTGGGCGGTGGTGATCACTTACTATCAAGTGACCCGTACGCTCGTTTGCCATGCTTTTTCCATATAAAAAAAAATTTTGTAAATTTAGGGAAAAAAATATTTTTTAAAAACTTAGCGGGATATAAACCGGCGCCACTTATGCGGTTTCTAAGAGATGTGGATTTCAATCTTTTAACTGAAGCTCAAATATAAATAACGAAACGAAGGCAAGAATAAATATAAAGATATTTTTTGTCATTATTGTTATATTTAATCCATCATTCATTCACCAAAGTCCTTTAGAGACAGTTATCAAAATGAACTATTTATTGAAATTAAAAAGAATCAATAATAATGTGATTTTATTATGATTTTTTATTGAAAAATAATATTTATAGAATAATATTTAATATCTTCTTTAAGTATTTTTTTATAAGACATATGTATAAAAATACAAAAAAATAAAATTCTTTTGTTCCTGAGTTACAGACAAACAAGCCACAGATAAAACTACTGGACGTAGAAAGTTGAAATTTGTTATGTACTCCTATGTAACATAAGCGTCCCCTACACTAAAAATTTTTTTCAAAATTACAGCAAGGGAAAAAAATGGAATTCTTAAAGTTCAAGAATGTTACGAGCGACGGCTAGTGTTGTAAAATATTGTATTTGCAATCAGTTTTACCTAATTACTATGATTAGTATAACCAAAAAGGCGTCGGGTGAGAGATAGATGAGCGCGTTCAGCCATTTTGCGACACGCTGACGAAACCTCTGACATTAACCACGTCAAGACCAAATGTCGAGCTTTCACTGGAAGAGTGCATAAATATTATATACACGTTAGATACATATCAGTATGGCATTTTAAGGAAATATTTATATTGTAAACATGCCGGTTGTGGGTTCGATTCCCACATGAAAGAATGAACTATTTTTAATTCATTGCTCTAACAATAAGACAAAGCGTTATGTTGAGTTTCGCCAATGAACATATAATGTCTTGAATATTGGGTGGTGCGAATAAGGTGCAAGAGATTTGTGAAAATGTGTATACATTTTGTTACATATTAGTATTAATATACATATGTATATGCATGTATTACCAGATACATATCCTAGACCTAAGCCCACGTCAAGTAATCGAATCGCAATTCTTCAAACAATACTGGTAATTTTTGCCATTGCGCCATAAGTACATTAAATTTAATAATATCATTATGTTGCATACCACTCGATTCTATAGGCTTTATATTCATTGTAATTTTAGCGAAAGTATCCCAACGTCAGTGTGATAGATGAACACTCATATCTAAACTAACTGATTTGCAAAGTTCACATTATATAATTGACAACGGTGACCACAATTGACGTTCTTGAATAGGACCTAATTTAGCGTGATGTTTGTAGGTTTGAAATTTGTAAAATTTATTAGGAGAGAACTTATCTAAATAAGCTAAGCCATGTTTTATTAATATTTATGTTTCTTCGTTCTAGTGGGTTCAGGCCACTGTGTTTTTAAATATTATTCTTTACGTCGATTTATAACTGCATGATGTCTTGTTTTTACGTATAAAATCTAATAAACCTAATTTGACTATTTGTAATAATTGTATTAATATGAAACTTAGCAGTATATGTAGTGTACGTAGTTGATAATGCTATAATATGGTATCATCGAGGTGGTCTGAAACTTGAGGATACTTTTTTGTAAACCCACGAATTTGTGCTCTATGTTTCTCCTGATGCAGATAAATTGACGATGAAATCCTAAGCGTGCTTGTGAATGACTGAATTATTTTAAGCTGATAACGACAAAAGGTAGAAATAAAAACATTATTTGTTGAAATATCACTTTTTAATCGTGAAGTTACAATCATGACAATATTTTTAAATGTACACAATGTGGGAGGGTATGGAAAATATTAAAAAATGAATAAAATTTACACATAGCGGGATTTGACCCCGCGCTTCTTGGACGGTTTTCAAGAAGCCCGCTATGTTCAAACTTTTATACTCTATTTTCAATAGTATTGTTAGTACTTCAGATTGTTCATATCGGAAGGCTCTTTTGAGGTGACTACTTTCTGAATATCTCTAAGCATAAATTCGAAATATTCAGAAAGTGGTAAACTGAGTGATTTATCACAATTTTAATATCGTTCTTTCAATGATAGATAAAAGAAATGTCATATTTTTTTCTTAGCTAGAATAATAACATTTTCAGCATATTTTTATTAGTATGTCCATTAATCCACAAAACTATATGCACCCCAGTATACAAAATAAACGTGTTTTAGTTCCATATCACTTAAAAAATATTTTATTATCATTTTTTATTATTATAACATGTAAATAGCTTTATAATGGATACTATTATTACACACTGTTAGAGACAAAGCCATAGCATTTAATTAAAATATGGTAAACATCAAATATTATTGTTCTGAGAATAATTTTGCAAATGTTAAATGTAGAATAAAGAAATGTGCAAGAATATATATTTTAAGGCCATAAGGCGTAGTGAGATAGCGTGTGATTGTGAACACGATGATTTTGGGTTCCATGCCCATTCGGGGGAATTAATTGTTTTATTTCCCAGCCCTGGTAAAGCACCGTCACTTAACACGCAATGTTTCAAATTGGACAACGAAGTGTCTTTCCACTAGGAACCCTCCTTACCCTGATAACGCTGTTTATCCTGCTCTATACGGAATATGAGGCGAAGCCGAAAAAAAGTATATGTTTAAAAAATTTAATATACGAATAAGACGTAAAACGTGCATTCTAGATAAGTTCAATACTATACTATAATTGGTTTGGTTGTTTTAAATAACGCTTTAACAGGTCACCAATAAAGCATAGACAGAGGGAGCCTAGTGCTAAGACACTCCGTTCCCATTTATTTACTTACTAAACTTTGATTGAGTCTGAGGTCCTGGAGTACAGTGTCTTACTGTAACATGTAACGCGACGGTTGTGGGTTTGATAATATTTCTCGCTCTGGTAACAATAAAGCAGGATGTTGCGTGACTCCACTGAACACGCCGATGTCTCAAAAATTGGTGGAAAGTGAGGAAACCTGCGGAATCAGCAAGAAGCTAAAAAACACTGAGCGTCACGTCACAAAAATCACGAATTGTCTAAAGTTGTGTGGAATTCTCACATTCTCAATTAGATACGCCTATTTTGTAATATATTTTATAATAACGAGTTATATTTTAGTAATAAGCGTAACAGTCACTTTTTTTTTATAAATATTGATATGGTCAGATGTTTTGGAAAACAAAACAAAAACAAATAATAAAAAAAAACAAGGAAATTCAACAGTTGTACGTACAATTTTGATTTATTTATTTTTTAACTTTATGAAGCAGCGAAGCAGAGTTCACTCCCATGTCGTCATACACAGGATGTTATACATACGGAGGGTCTTAACACTACATCACTCCAACTCCGCCCAAGCTCGAGATGTTGCATTGTCACTGCATGTTGGGAATTTATTTTTCCACAAATATTTAATATTTATAAATGGTAAGAATAAAAAGGTGAATTTGAATCTATAACCATTACGTTTATTGCTTTTTGAAGTAGCACTTCAATATTATTATAATAAAATGATGTTATTACAGCAAGTGTAAATGATTGTAAGTCATTATTATCAATAGCTTTAAAGGTTAGATTCTTTTAAAAGTAATTCGTTCTCACTCCTTGACATATTGACAACTCTAATATTACTCATCAGACTTACTAACGTTCTTTATGTCAGAGGTCGACCGACATGCGAGTACATTATTTTCATATAGAACAAACTGAAATATACCAAGCTATATAACACTAGGTTCCCTCTGCCTACCCTGCTATGTGCGGGATACAGCGTGAAGAAAGTTTATGTTTTAGTCCGCTTCTCAAGTCAGCTTCTCGCATTTTTTTACAATTTTTTTACTTTAACTGTAAAAAAATCGTGAAATATGACGTTTGAACTTAATACCATCGCGTTTATTAAGATTACACTGTAACTGTTTCCAGATTATTTTCTGCGAAATCATACACTGTAGCATTGTAGGTAGACCTTGAAAATTTATACGCGTTACAAATAATTTTAGGGAAAAATTGGGAAAAATGACGAAATAAAATGGGCATTCCTTTATCGTTTACTTTTAATTTTATCTGAAGGGTGTTATGCAAAGGTGATTCACGGAGAGTCCGCGTGAGGAAATCGCGCCATCTTAG
>DWGR01002608.1:0-13395 GCA_018247715.1 Heliconius burneyi
GTCTCTATTGCTGTGCCAATGCAACACAACAAAATTAAGAATATTTAAATATTTTAATTTTATCATATTTTAAAATTGATTACCTGTGAAAGCTAGAACAGGCCACATATCAACTGTATATTTATTTTTCCATTGTTCCATCATATTAGTATTAGTTGCGTCATAATTAAGAGGGCCATAAAATTCCGACTGCACAAATTCTATATCAAAAGTGTCCCAAAATGGACCAAATGGATTGCCAGATTTAGCATTGCAATTATTTTGTATCTCTCCTATTCTTTGAGTATAACAAAATGAAATTCGTTTATACGGGGGCCACAAATCTGGTGCTATATTTTTCATAAATAATTCCATACTTATAACAGAATGATAATGGTTTAGTGAAGGAATATCAAAATATGTATCAAATGGAACTTGTATAGATCTCATTTCTCCATATCGGTATTCAACCCATGGTGGAAGTATAAGCGTCCTATTAATACCCTTACTAAAGGCTAAAGCGCCTAAAAAGTGATCTGCTTGGTTTCCAAATCTACCTGAAATTATATTTCACATAATTTATCAAATAGAAATCTACAATATATTTCATAAATACAATTATTTACATAATATTGTTTTTTATTTAAAATGTGAACTTATATATTTAAAATATATATACAAACGTACCCATGCAAGGACAATAAGCAATATATCCGTTGACAGGGCCCCCCGTTATAGCTTTATAATTGGTAAACAAAAATATTAAAGATAATAATATCATGTTTGTCATATAATTTAAATTAAAAGTATAAAATAGAAGAAATTAAGTGCAAACAAATCGAAGATGAAAGTATAAATAAACCACAGGCCTCAGAGGTGCAGATGCCGGGTAGTTTTGAGGTTTTGACATAAACATTTGATTAATTCTGCGTTCAGACTTCAGAGCAGTGCTGCCAACCTAAGGAAAGCAAAAAACAGCATAACTTAACTTAAAAAAAGTAGAAAACAATAAAATACAACAATTCATTAAAAATTATACAAGTACTTTTACATTTATAAAGAAAATAAAGTTAAAATTCAGATATCTAACCAAAATATTAGAAATTTTATTACAATAATTAATTTTATCATCATTTCCAATTTCGCGGCTTTCGACGATCACGTAGTATTTTTTTTTTAGAGTAACGTTCATAAAAAAACTTAATCTTTATATTATTTTGTTGTTCGTCTATTATTGTCTCTCTAGGTCTACACTGTTTATCTCAAAATCGAGTATCAGATATGTTAAGTTAAAATTAATATCAGATAACTAGATTTACGATCTCTTGGAGCTCAGAAAATGAAAAGTCAACGCAATCTAAAGTTACGTGTGATTATAGTCTTTGCTGCATTTTGAATGAAATTCACCGCGTGCAAACTTTTATGGTACTTTCTGTGGACCTACTGTTATGTAATTTGACTAAAAGTGAACACTTACAATACAAACGAAGGTGTGAAATGAGTACATTTAGTATTTAGAGTACTTATACATATTTGTCAACTTTAAGCAAAGCAAAATCTCTGTTGACCATAATCATAATTATTTTTAAGCATTTCACAAAACAGTAGATATGAGGACTAATACAGAAAACAGGTATACAAGGCAAACAGTAGGGTCGGCAACACTGCTTCAGAGTGAGACGTACGCGTTCAAAGCTAGGATTCAAGGAACATATACTATCTCTATATACAGCATGTCTCAAAAGAAATTATATATTTGATCAGCTTTCTGCGTGAACGCAATGCATTAGAGGAGCGCGGGGGGTATGACAATCGATAGCCTGGCTCTTGGGAATTTAGTAGTTAGTAGTAGTTTGGGAATTTAGGACAGTGCGTTGTGCGTGCGTGAATTTTACAAAAACGGTAATTCTGCGACTATAGCGCGACGAAATTTTTGCAACATTCCGGATTTTCGTCACTTAAATGATGCGCCAAGCATACCTCTCATTCGGATTTGGGTAAAAAAGTTTGAAGAGACTGGCTCAACTTAAGATAAACTAAAGTCTGGACGGCCAAGGTTATAAAGGACAGAAGAAAACGTAGAACGAGTCAGTCTGTTTGTACTGATCCTGATCTCTCAATTCGGAAGCGTGCAAGTGCCTTGAACGTGCGTAGATCATCGCTTCAACGCATTTTACGCAAAGATCTAAAAGTACACCCCTATAAAATTCAATTGGTGCAGGAGTTGAAGCCCGAGGATCCTATTCAAAGACTAGAATTCGTAAACAAGATAACTGAGAGATTACAAATGTTCACCAACATCATATTCTCTGATGAAGCTCATTTTCATCTGAATGGGCACGTTAACAGGCAAAACTGTCGCTATTGGAGTACAACTAATTCGAAACGCAAGCATCAGAGACCTCTTCATTCGCCAAAAGTATTCGTGTGGGCTGTAATGTTATCGCGAGGAATAATCGGCCCATCCTTTTTTGAAGACGCGGGGGGACGTGCACTTACAGTTAACTCAGGACGTTATGTGAGAGGACACGGCACAGCACACGCTCACTGAGTGTGTAGCTTGGGAGGAGAAGCGCCTCGCGTGTCCTCATAAATGAAGTAGGAGGCGATCTGTCGCTACCTGCCGTAGTGCGGGGGATGGTTGGTAGCGCAGAAGGAAACTGCAGAATGGGAGAGGGAGATCTCGGCTCCATTCCCCGGCCATAGAAGGCGCACCGGGCGCAGGAAAAGAGCGGACAATGCCCTTTTCCGGCCCCCATGAATCGATCCAGGGGTGAGCGACTTGGGGAAGTGAAGGAGGCGAGGCCCGGATAGACCTGGCCAGCACTAGTCTTGAGCTACGGACGAATATAGACTCGTATGGACCCTTTTACCATAAAAAATGGACTCCCACGGCCCCGCGCTTATGTGCGAAGAGACACCGGGGTAGTTTTAGGCGGTAAGAGTCCGGCACGCCCCTCTGCCTTCCCTGGGTGGAGGTAGTCCATGAGGATTTCCTCCCGTTAAAAAAAAGAACGTTATGTGAAGATGTTAGATGATTTTTTGTTGCCTACACTGCAGAATTCTCCTGGCTATGGACATGGACACTCAAAGGACATGGTTCCAGCAGGATGGAGCGACGTCACACACGTCTACTAATGTGTCTCTACCACGAGTTCGTGACAGTTTTCCAGGAAAATTAATTTAATCTCCAGAAGAGGGGACATAAATTGGCCTCCACGCAGTCCTGATTTGACTCCAATTGACTTTTTCCTGTGGGGTTTCCTTAAAGCTAAAGTGTACGTCACCAAACGAACTTCTCTGGCGTAATTAAAATAAAATATTCGCCACGAAATAGAAGCCATTGGTGAGCGTACTTGCCAAGCCGTCATAAGAAATTTTAGCGTTAGGTTGAATGAGTGCCGTGAACGCCAGGGTAAACATTTGGATGACATTATTCTTAATACAATAAATTCCAAAAGTCTGTATTTTAGAAATAAATAAACATTTTACTAATAAACTACTTTGTTTTTTTTAATGATATTTATAAATATAATTTTTTTCTTGACACACCTTGTATTATAAAATTAAATCGCCGTTAGCCTCTGTCTGGCCTTTCTAACTCTTATTCTTCTAAATTACCCAACAGATTTTAATGTGGTTTTAAACATTAGGTAGAATATTTCTCACGGAAGGTTTATATATAGTTTATTATTTATACATTCCAAAGTCATTTAACATAAATACGATAAAAAATGTGTTGTTATGTTGTGTAATAAAGTCCCGTATAAATACCCGTTGATACTCTTTCGCGCATGCGATGTTTTAATGGTAAGTAGTTCAGTACTACTTGAAAATAATGTATTGGAGTATTGTTCCTCTTAATAAGATCAACAAAATAATCAGCGACAGCATATTCGAATCTTTTAAGGATAACGTGTAGTAATCGTATTTCGGTCTTAAAATAGTAATTTGAATATATTTTTTTATTGTGAAGAATGTTTTTCCATAATGATATTAATCCTTATCCTTTTAAATACTTTATTGATTTTCTACGTTAAACAAAGATAAATTTTCTAATAGTTTTAAAGCAAAACCTATTTGTTTGTTGATACATCCCGCCATCTACATCGACTCATGTTACATTTATGCCGCCCAGGTCGGCTGGTTAAATATATTTGAATATCATCGGTTTAATTTAGAATAAATGTATTTTTCTATATATATTATTTATGTAATTATTATAATATTTTTAAGTAACACTACTATTTCTAATATTTTCAAACGACAAGTTTATAGTAAACGTAAAGTAGTAGTATTCATTAAATAATAATCTTCATTCTAAATGTAATCAAAACCATATATAAAAATATATGACATATTGATTTTTTTGCTGGGCAACAAATAAAATTACATTTTACATCAATTGTGCGTTATGAGTTATCTGTGAAATACAAAATCTGTCTTTACTTCAGTTTATGTGGTGACAGAAGGTGTTTTAAAAATGGTGTGTGTAATATTGTTTAAAAAAATCCAAATTAATTTATAGCATCCCCGTATTAAATCGAAAAATATAATTAAATACCTTGATTCATGTGTATTACATATATTTAGTGCTATTATTTTTATATTTTAGTCGAAATCACTTTATTGTTTTGTACATACCTCTTTATTATTTTCTACTTAAATTCTAGAAAATATTATTAGTGCAAAATGGTAATGAAAATGAACATAAAAATGTAGTTTTACTAAATGAAATAATTTTTTAAAAATGTATAATTTGATAGGTTAGAAAAAAAAAGATAAATTTATCATATTATTAGTTTATAATGTAATACTAATATTTCAGGGGAAGGTCAAGTGTTCGGAATTACGCACGAAAGACAAAAAAGAACTCTTCAAGCAACTTGAAGAGTTAAAAACAGAGTTAACTAACCTCAGAGTAGCTAAGGTTACTGGAGGAGTTGCATCTAAATTATCTAAAATGTAAGCATTTATTTCAACTTTAGGGCTTTAAATAATATTGTTACAATTTTACAAAAAAACTATATTATTCATATTTGTTTTTTTTTTAAGGAATGTGATTTATTTACGTTTATTTCATTATATAGATATACATATGTTATAAGTATATAGCATGGGTTCCCAACCTTTTCTTGATCCGGGACCACTTTTATATCAATATTATTAACAGGGACCACTATGTAGGTATAATAAATATGAACTGTCATACACAAATTTTAACCCCAACCCACAAAAATAAAAATTGCAGACCACTGGTGTATAGCAATAATTTAGTTTTTACTTTTGGTAGTGTAACTAGTAAACATATAAAACATAAACAAGAATATATAAACATGTAATATGTAGTTGTTATTACAAATCTATTACATATAAACAATATTGATCCAAAGACTTAAATTATCTCCTTTTAGAAAAACAAATAAAGCGGTTTTCTATTTTGGTCTTATTTAACTAATATCTCTTTGGCTTGCCTGTCTTTTGAAATAGTTGCAATGAAAAGAAATATATAAATGTACTTAGTAGTTTTTGTGTGAGAATGAAAAAGTATTTTAAATAAAATTAAACATAACTGAGTAAAATACTTTATCTTTACTGTCTATTTCTTTTTACTACTACTACTTTTTGCTTTCTTTACTCTATTTAAGTAAATGACTAGTAGTGTAAGTACTGTAGAGTATGTATGTATGTATTTTTTTAAAATATTTATGACAATTTGGTTATTAAACTTCAGACTGCAATCACAGATAGAATTTATATATAATATAAAATTTGACTTAATTGGTGTAATACTAAAAATCTAAGAAGTTGTTGTCATAATATAATTTTTAAATAATTTAATTTAACATCTTTTTCAGCCGTGTTGTGAGGAAAGCAATTGCACGTGTTTACATTGTGTATCATCAGAAGATGAAGGTTAACCTAAGAAACCATTACAAAAATAAGAAATACAAGCCTCTTGACTTGAGGCCAAAGAAGACCCGCGCTATGCGAAAAGCTCTCACTAAACATGAAGCCAAAATCAAGACCCAAAAGGAAATCAGAAAGAAATCTCTGTTTCCTCCTAGAGAATATGCTGTAAAAGCGTAAATAAATACTTAAAATAACTTAAATTTATTATTTCCTAACATTTTTTAAACTGCAAAATAAAAAAACATCCAAATAAAAAGCTAGCTAGTATTGGCTGTTGAAGCGCAGAGGCACAAGGGTGTGACTAACACTACTATTTTTGGTGTGAAGATTGTGGGTTTGATCCCCCACTCGAGGAACCCATTTCTTTGCTCTGGTGTCGAGGCAAAACAGTGGTTAGTTCTGCAGAAATTAGGGAATGGAGTGTCTTAACACTAGGTTCTCTCTGCCTACCCTGCTGTGTGTGGGATATAGTGTGTGATTTGTTTATTTTTATTTTAGTATTGGTAAATTAGTAAAAAAAAAACAGTAGTTTTGATATATCATATTGATCCACAAGAGAGAAAAATTTTGATTTCCTATATAAGTTATATTTTATAACAAAGCACTCAAATGGTGCTTAGTTTTCAGTTTTCTTATCGTTTATTTTTTAAATAACTAATTAAAAAAACATCAAAATACTGGGAAATTGTTTATTGTACCTTCTTTTTAAATGTATATAAAAAGCTCATACATGAGTAGGTTTGCTGTAGTAGTATTGGTAAGCAGTGTTTGGGTGATTGATGTCTGGATAATCACTATACCATATTTATATTAGAAAAAGACAATATACGTCATGGGCCAAGGATGTAACTGTAATCTGATAGTTGTTAGTTAGATACCCATTCAATTCAAGGAATTAATTAATATTTGCATTACTTCACCCTGGTACCAAGGCACAAACATGCAATGTCTGAAAAATTCGGCGGAAAGTGGGGAACAGATTGTCTTTAGTTCTAGGTTTCCTCCGCCTACACTGCTGTATGCAGGATATAACGTGAAGCAAATTGTTTTTTTTTGTTTAATAACTATTTTATGGTCAATTGTGCCCGCGTACCACCTACAATACACAACAAATTGGTTATATAATTTATACCTTCAATTATGAACAACTTGTATTCATAATTCTGAGAAAGTGCGAGCACTAGGCGGTTATATGCGGAAGCAGCGCTCCCGCTGTACTCGAGCTAGGAGGTCAGGAGTAAGAAGAAGTAGAACACAACTCAAAACTTTTTTTTTTATAAAATACCCAAAATAATTTGCATGGGAATCAAACCCCACAATCGTAGTTTGTTTGCTTGTTTAAAAGTGACTATCACCGCATCTACAGGTCAGATTAACTGTTTTTTATTTTACATGAAAGCTACAGGAGGCCGTTCGGAATGTGTCATTCGAGGGAAAGATAGGCGACATAGCAAAGCACTTTTATCGAACATAGTCCCTAGGCCGCCGCGCAACGTGCCAACACATGGAAATTGTTCATGTGCATGTTCAATAAGCAGACTATACTTCCCCAGTACTTGCTCAACCGCAATATAAGACGATCCTGAAACAATCTGAGGGCTACCAGAACCACTCTGAGTTCCTGCACGTCCTTATTATATGACTGCAGTTCTATTCGCAATTTCTCTATCTCTTCTGTAAGTCGTCGGTTCTTCTGTTTTATCCAATGAATTTCCTCATTCTCAGTACAAGTAGGGAGAGATTCAGTAAAAGCCGCTGCAGCTTTCTTCAGTTTATGTACACAGGTAAAAAAGGTAGGCCTTCCTCGCAACCCATCCAATTAAAGAAAGACCCTTGGTGCCCAACGTGATTACTAGATACGACCCAAAACAACCACGAGTAGAATTCTGATATTTTCAGCGCTGTCACATATATCACTGCACCAATTCCTTGCCCTGTGTCCCCAGCTTATTACAAGAACGCGGAAAATTGCGTCGGATTATCCACCGGCGAGCAATCATTACCTCCTCCTGAAGAATCCTCTGGACAATAAATACCCGCCACCCTAGGAGCACCTCGTCTCCCCAAATAGCAAGAGCATTCGCAAGGGGACCAGCAGCAAGCGAGAGCACGAAGAGGCTATCCGACTTACCCCCCAATATAAGTTCTGTATGTATATGATCAGATTTGGAAGTCAGATCCTACGTCTAAAAGCTTTTAGAAAAGATTTAAATCCGGTCAATAGTTGTTGTGTGAATATATTCAGTAGGACAGAATTATGTAATTTCATTGCCCTTTGTGTGAATTCGAGATAGAGCTTATTTCTAAAATAGTCTTATAGGTGACAAATAAAATCATTTACAGTAACTAAATATTGTATTAAATTGACTTGTAAAACAAATAATCTAATAAAAAATCAAAGCAATATAAGCTAATAACATACATTTTAGTTTCTGCTAAATGTGTATTTAAATTGGAAAAATGTGTATAAGTAAATAATAAAGTTATATCAAAAGAGGCAAGTGCTATTATTATTGTACTTAAAAATAAGTGTACCAATTAGATAGACAAATTTACACAGCCAAAACTTTGTTTGGTGCCACAAAATTTACAATGTGCTCATCCGAGCTTTGGTATAAAAATGACAGCTAATAGTTTACACTTGAACAAGGCGATAAATCTTCTATCTAAAAATCTTTAGTTCTCATAAGTTTAGCCAATAAAATTATATTTCAGTTGTAAACATTTAGTTTTTCTTTAATGAAAAAAGACATGGCAAACGAGCGTACGGGTAACCTGATAGTAAGTGATCACCGCTGCCCACGACACCGCGTAACACCAGAGCTACTGGTGCGTTGCGTTAGCTAAGTTGAATTTAAAGTTTCTTTATTAAAAACTATCACTCTTTCAAATCTACAAGTATATATCTAATTTTCAGTGACAAAATATTTGTGTAAAGTGCTGAAAGAATAAATGTGCTAATACTGCATGTTTCAATATAGTATTTTTTTTATTCCCACAATACAGAATTGAAACTGTACCTTTAGGTTTATATAATTTTCTATTTTTACCACCATACTTAATTTATAACACTTTTTAACTTACATGAAAAATGTCCTTGTCAATGTTATCAATCCAATGAATGTTCAAAAATAATTTTACTTCAATTTCTTAAGTTTGTCTTAAATCTTAATTAATTTACATTATGTTTATTAAGTAATATGCATTACAAATTTATCAATAATAAAAATAGGTTAGCTAAAATGCTGCTTAGATCAACATTTCATAAAAATTTGGGGCACCAGTCTGACAATGGCTGTTCAAAAGATTTTTTAAAATTAAAGTATTACGATTTAATAATTTTAAATACACATTAGTTAATATAGTTGCTTAGAGTTTGCAATTACATCCTTATACTACTTTATCAATGATCATATTGTCATCAAATTAGTTGTTACATAGCTAAATGTGGAAAAAAATATAAATCAAATATTATAATCTTTATGATTCTAAAATGCCCATAAAAATTACTGACTTGACTTAGAATTATTTTTGATATATGTCATACACACATTGTGTTATGTTTAAAAAGGCTAAATTAATTCAATATATTTTAGATAGTTATAATTATTGTATTGCACGTTCATATACTTACTTGGTAAAAAATTAGATATGGAATGTCTTATAAAACTAAATATTTATGCGTAATTGACACCAGAATAAATAAATCTCATAGCTATTATAATTTATATAATAAAAACTATTCTATCGTGTTAGATAAATTAAAATTAGCCAATACTTTAATACATTTTTTAGTAGTTTAATTTACAATTATTTTAAATATCCATTTGTGTTCATTGAATGCTCAATATTTAATTTGCTACACTTTATTATAATAAATAAAATTAATAAGGCATTTTTAACACCGTCGTAAAAACGTTGTTTTAGAATTACTTATTACGCAAATGAGACGATAAAAAAAGTTATTAGTTTATCGCATCTCAACATTGTTGTACCTTAAAATTACAATTTTTTCTCATTTCAAATAGATTCAGGCATTCAATTTTTTTATATATTTAAATAAAGCCAATCAGATAAAGAAATATGTACATAAAGCTATTCTTTTGATCTTTTCATATATAATTACAGTAGTAGACTAATTAAATATGTGTACTTAATATACAATGGCACTATATTTTTGTGCAAGCCAATAATGCTGTGTAAAAAACAAACTATTAAAGTAGGGAACTTATTTACATTGTTGTAATAATTTACAAATTTTAAATCACTTGAAAAAACTTCATATCATTACTATAAGAATTATAAAAACACAAAAACTGATTACAAAATTACTATTGAACTGTTTGGTGGTATAAAATTATTCTATTAAATAATGCTTGAAAATGTTTAAAAAAATAAAATTTTGTATTTCAAATAAATAAAAATCCCTTTTATATACGTGTATTGCATAATGTAACAGTTTATATTAATAAAAAAATATTATGCAAAGGTTTTATAAAAGCATGAAATTATTTCACTCTAATTCATATTGGGACATCATATCACAGTTTTATAATAGTTATATTAAATACATGTTACAACAATTAATAAATAATTTTAGGTTTTCGTATTTGCATCAAGCCAGTCTTCCTGCATTTAATATCATAAGAAACAAGGCCACAAATAACTTTATTTATATTAAAGTTCTAATTACAACTAAAGAAAATCAAGAAATTTGTATACAGCTTTAGAAATATGTTTGTATCACAAAGTTATAAACTTATTCCATAAAAGTAAAATAAAAATAGTGAAAAATACTACAATTATTTGCACATTCCATTTATATAGTGTATATTCTTTATAATAAGATTAGTTAATACTTAATACTTATCCTTATAAGCAAGAAAACACATAAAGCGATATAATAAACTCTTAGCAAATTATTAATTTATGTAAAGTCATAATTTATTTGCGGCATATAAAAAATTGGACAGAGTCAGTTCTAGGAGCGTTTCTGGGCCCACTTCATGTCGTCGGCACGGGGCTTGCAGCCGGTCAAGGCTTCGATGACAGACTCGAGGGTGGACCAGAAGCGTAGTTTCTCCAGCGGCCAGTTGAGCCAACCGGTGGTAATACAAAAGTAAGTCTCGTGCGGCGCCACGTGGTGGATGCGGTGGTGGCGGCGCGGCAGCACCACGTGCCACTCTTGCAGCCACACCACCCACGTGGGCAGGCCGAAGTATGTGTGCGACCATTTGTGTATCTGAAGTGCCAGGCAAGTTAAACTTTTTATTCTCTTTTTTATATTTAATATTTTTTTTGTACGGATAACATACTATTTTTCTTAATTTCGCCTTTACTCACATGTATGCTACATGTGCTAGGTCAAAGTATGTGACCTACAATAGGCACTACAAGCCAGGTAAACATACCTGTACCACATAAATATTATAATCCATAGATCATTGGTTTTCAACGATGATTGTTGGTAAGAATTCTTTTATAACAAATTAATATCAACTAAGGCAAAGTGCAGCGACCAAAATGCGCTGGAAAGTGGAGAACGCAAGTATCTTAATAGGAAGGCTTGTTTTAACACTAGGTTCCTCTGTTCCCTAAACATATCATACAATGTGAGGAATACAGTGTGAAGCCGAAATAATAATATAATTATGTTTGATAAACTATAATTATGTTTGTTTTAAGGAGTAAGAATCGAAGAGACATTCTTGATTCACTATATTCAACTAAGTAACTATATAACAGACAAAATATATTAACACTAGCGGGCTGCTAGTGGCTTCACTCGCTTGATCTACATGATCATAATAAATATTTAATAAACAGAATTGACTGACGTCTGACAGTCATAATGTGTTGATGTCAATGACTAATTTAATTAAGTCGTTCGGATACAGCCTTAAATGTTAAATTATTGATTCGGTTATAGATTTATAATATTCTTTGTAAAATAACTATATTAATAGCATATTACAAAAAATACCTCCTCCTTGTTTTAAAAGTCGGTTAAAAAACAGATTTATCACAAACAAATACAGATTTATTATAAGTATAGACAAGGATTGCTTTATATTTGCAAATTCATTCAAATGCTGATAACTTTTTTTAATTAATGAAACGATTTTGATGAAACTAACTTAAGATGTTGAGTTAGAACAAAGCAATTGGTGAAAGTTTAAAGTAAATCGGTTCAGTATTTTAGAAGATTAGCGTGACCAAAACAGACAGACAGACAAAAAATAAAAAAAATGTTTGCTTTCTATTATTCTTTTTAAGTGTCTCTCTATCCATTTAAGTCAAAAATATTAAATGTACAGAAAATATTTTGACTGTTTTATTATATATATATATATATAGATTATTTTACCTGATTAGTCATCGCAACAAATATACAGCACAAGTACCAATAAGCAATCCAATGAAATTGATTTTCAATGTTTGATGCATCATATGTCAGCAACTGCCATACAATTCGCGCCAGTACTGGTATAGTTATAGCAAAATTATCACCATTTGTCTCTATAAAGTCATGACGAGTGATTGAAGTTGGATCGATATGGTGCTCACGAAAAGGCCGTAAAAAGTTCTGAAAAAAAAATGGAATAAGTTTTGATTATTTATTTACACTACGATAGAAATATTTCAGTAGCAACTAACTAAAACTAAGCGATTAACAATGGATTAATGACTGCCACGTGTATTTTGTAATATGTCATTATAAGTAACTATCCCAGTTTTCATATTAAAAAAATACAAAACAGCTTCACGCAGTGTCCCGCACACAGCAGAGTAGGCAAAGGACACCTAGTATTATCATAGTGTTCACAAGACACTCTGTTCCCCACTTTCTGCCCGAATTCTGGATGAGTGGCAGAACTCAACGCTTCGCTTTGCCTCGAAAATTCTTGTAAAAGCGGGGTACCTAACATTTTTTTCTGCATGGGTACTTACATTAATTAATTAACATACAAGAAATTTCAAAATTAATCGTAAGAACGTAGTAAGAACATGTTATTATATATTTAATATTAAGCAATTATGAAAAGATATGTAAAACTAAGTACTTCAAATTTAAATTTATAAATTTTATGTCGAACAGACCAAATGATAAAACAGTGTGTGTATATGTTGTAAAATTTGGCAAAATAAATAAAATTCATGTATAATTAAAATAAATGTATAATTATACACAGTCTCATAAAACAAAAAAGTAAAAATTTAATTTTCAATTTTTCAATAATAAAAAATTGTAGACCTTTTCTTATAATGCAAAATCCTGAAAAATTCTTGTATTGTACATGTCTCTTGTTTTCAATGTGCCTGTTGATTTATGATCTAAGATGTTTTAATTTGCTAATCATGTTATTTCATATTAAGAAAAGAATTTTCATTTACTCTTGAAATTGTAGATTTAAAATTATGATCAATTAATTTTTCTTTTAAAATATGTACTTACAGAAAGTCTGATACACACAGTGCAAGTAAAAAGTTATAAATTTTAAT
>DWGR01002609.1:0-13394 GCA_018247715.1 Heliconius burneyi
CCTGTTACGTGACTTAGTGTTGTGATAATATAAGAATCACCTTAACTAAAATTATTATTATTTTATATTTATTCATGAAATACTTAGTTCTGAGTAAACGTGATGGTTGTGAATTAGATTCTTATTCGGAGGATTGAATCATTTTCATTTCCTCAATACCGAGCCTTCCAGCGTGGTGTTAAGTTCCACCTCACAAAATACAATATCAAGAAAATTCGGCGGAAAGTCTGAGACGGAGTATCTTATCACTAGATTCATTTTAACCACCCTGATAGTACGATGCGGGATAAAAGACTCGATTGTTTCCTAATATTAGATACAAAATTTTAGACCTTACAATGAAAAATCTACTTAGACAAATGTTGGAGCTAGCTTATAAAATAAAGAAATAGTAACGAGTAAAGTTGTATTAATAATGAAAATAATAAGAGAAACATTTTTATTTAAATAAATTTTATTCTTGTTTGTTAAAAAACGTTTTTAAAATTTACATCTAAAGTAAGCCATCAAATAAAACCCCTTATTAAATCTCTGAGCTCACTCTATTTGGTAGAATTATAAGACAATCTCTTTCAAAAATGTTTTATTGTACATCCATTCTTCTACAATTTTAATTGGGATATTAATCTGGCCCTGCATTTACATTTTTATGTTTAAGTAATGTGAACAATGACTGTTACTTTTACGCTTGTTACGCTTGAACTTCTTGATATATAGCAACCCTCAGACATCCCGTCTGTTCTAGGGGATGGATCCTGTTCAAATGAGGTTACAGAGTCCAGATTGTGGTTCACTGAGCAGATTACGCTAAAATAAGAAGCAGAGAGAACCTAGTGTCAAAACACACCGTTCCTCTCTTTGTGCCAAATTTACGAGACATTGTATGTTGAGCGACGGAACTCAACGCCGCGTTTTCCCTTCTTGCCAAAGTGAGGAATATTAAAACAATTAACAATTATTTCGCTAAATGGGCGAATCGAACCCACGACCAAAGTGTTGACAGTCAGTAACTTTATAATCTTTGTATATACTCCTATAAAAGATATTATTTCTCTAAGAAATAGCCAATTGAGATGAAAATAGTAATAAAAAGTCAAGTAACATTTCCGGGTCGGAGTGGCTTCGGAGTCGCGTCCGGAGGGATGTCTGCATAGAGACTCTATTGAACGAAATGTACCCGTTTAATATGAAAAATAACTGACAATATTCTCTCTAGAGTTTAATATTTATAAGATGAGTAATAGTTTCTTTTTTGTTTCACTTTATGAGGATTTTTTTATTTGTAACTTTTTTCGTCAACTTCACGCTTTATTCCGTATACAGCGGGGTAAGCAGAAAGTAGAGAGTGGAGAGAATTTAGAGTTAATATACTCCGTTTACTACTTTCCGCTGAATTTAGGAGGTATTGAATGTTGAGTGACAGAGCTCTATGTTACATCATGTTTTGCCTGGTACCAGAGCGACGAGATGAAAATATTCATAAATAATAATTAATTTCTCCGACGAGGAATCGAACACCAACCGTCACGTGCGACAGTCCTGCTTTGGTAAGCAGAACCGAACGTTAAGTTACGGCACTCAAACACATTATGTTTGGAAAAGCGGAGTATCTAAACATATATTTTCCTTGCACAATAAAGTATAAGGATTTAGGATAGATGTAGAGCTAAAAAAATAGAAAATAAAAATACTAATCAATGTAAATTTTATAAAACGATGAGCGTTTTATTGAAAATATTTGAGACAAGAAACTATTTTTATAGGTTTGATCAAAGTTACCAGAACTTATATATAACAAACTTTTTCTTATGATATCCTAATAACATTTTAAAGATTTTTTTTAAGTTTTAAACTTACGGCTGATTGAAATTCTTATGTATAATGTTATTGTAACTCCAGAATTTTTTCTACAATATTTTAATTACCAAGTACGAGCATAGTTAAAATAGCAATTATATTGGTTCAAGGCTCATAAGTTTAAAATAGAGAATTTTGCATAAAATTATTAAAATGAGCATCTAAAAGCGATAAAAAGAACATCTATTTTTTTGTTTCATTTTAACACTATACATCTCTACATGTAGCGGGGTTGTCAATGGGAGCCTAGTGAGTGCTTATTTGCGAATGAGTTATCATTTCCCCATTTTTCACAAAGTTCTGACGTATTGATTGTTCAGTGGCGGAACTCAATATTTTTATACAGATACCTTAGAAATACGAAAAAAAAATATAAAGTAAAAAAGAGCATAAACGAACATAAAGTTGAATAAAGGAAATTGATTTTATAAAAACAGAAATAATGAACTTTAAAAAAACCTCAGCAAAGTTAAAAAACTGGAATCATATTATATTTAAATTGAAATTGAAAATATACTTTATTGAAAAAATATTGCAACCATTTTTGAATCGTCGAAAGCCCATAAAGGCTATTAGTGATAGGACTGAAATTCCTTTCCCTATAAAAAAATTGTAAAATATATAAAAAGTTACATTTATTTCGCATACATTAATATTAGGTTATTATGTAAGTATACAGATACTGAAGTACATAATATTTCATATAGTTTGGATTTTACCACATTTGTAGTAGTTATGCTGGTCCTGTAGAGTTTTACATATGCTAGTCCAGACTTAAAAAAATTATATGCCATCTATGTTATTTACATTTTGGAAGAGTTATTTCAAGAGTCGTTTTCGAGGTAAAGCGCGGCCTTGAGTTCTGCCACCCAACTCACAATGCCTCCAGAATTCGGTAGAAAGCGGGGAACGGAGTGACTTAACAGTAGTTGATTTAATTTCACACGTAGGAAAGAACAAACTTTTTTCGAAAAACGTATAAAAAAATGCACGTAACAGGATTTGTACCTCGTTGAAACCGCCCAAGCGCTCTGCTCACTAAGCAATACGTTCTTTATCAAGAAGACAATACTATTAAAAATGTATGTAATATTTCTTAATAATTTAGAATGCATATTTAGCAAACAAAGTATGCTCATTTTAGCATTAACATAATAATATTTATATACATTCAAAAAAAACCTCATAAAACTTGAAATTTCTTTTACGAAAACTAACCACATTCACAAGAAAATCATTGAAATTTTTTTCAGAAAGTTATTCAATTGATTACCTGAATTCAGAAATAATGGCAAACCGTAATATAGTTACTTTGTAGGTTCTCAGAAAACTAGAACGCAATGAATCGCACATTTGAGTTCTATTTATATGAACTTAATTTTTCAGGAAAAGTACAGTATTGATGATCAATATTCTGGTATTTTTGTACTGACAGTATTGTTGTCTTAGGTAATAAGGCTACTGACCCGTAGTTATTGGTTGCGGTTTTCTTGTACTTTGTTTGTTTGTGGTTGTTTTTATTGTTGTTTGTTATAAACAAATACAACATTGTTTTCATATTTGGGCAAAAAGTGAAAAGCTGAGTGATATAATTAACCTCAATTATGAAAAAGAGAGATAGATAAATACACTAACACTGTTCTGAATTTGGAAAGGCTTAAGTCAATACTGACTTTGTAATGTTGATTGCTAACCGCAGTTTTCTAATGATATGGTTTAATGGGGCAAGGGTGAGTCGTAAATAACTGAATAATAAACATTAAGAATTTCAGGTCATCACGAGCTTCTCGACCTGCAATTAACCGTCCCCGGCGGTCAAGTTTTATGGTTTTACGCGTTACAGTTTATGAGGAAGAAACTTCTAGGGACTAAAAAGCGTTGTGTTCTGATTCAAATATCTGTAATGTTGATTAAATTTGAAATGTTAATTGTTCTGACTAGACTGTAAACACGACACGTTGTGAGTGCGATTCCTCCTGCGATTTCCTCGAAGAAAATCAGTAATATAGTTTTTTTTCACTATGGTGTCAGGGCAAAGCGCGGCGTTAAGTTCCGTCACAATATCTCTAGATTGCAGCAGAAAATTAAGAACGGAGTGACTTAACATTAGGTTCCCTCTACCTATCCTGGTGTGTGTGGAATAAATCTTGAAGTTATGCAATGTAATATAAAAAAACCTAAGCTTAAACACTACTTGAAAATGTTAAAGACGAGAAAAGGAAAGTGAAGATTAATATTATATAAAATTCTCTATTTCCCTCCGAATAACAAGCAGTCACAGCGATTTGATGTGAAAGTGTATGAAATAACTGTCATGTCGCTCGTGCGGTCGGACACTTTAAATACTCGCAGGTATCGAGACTTTTGTACAGGTAGACACAAAATGAGATATGTTAAAATAAAATGTATTAAGCACTTATGCCTTATCTTATCTATACATGTAATACAATTAGAACTGATTGCCGTCTGTACATGAAAGAGATTTGACATAATTATATTTTTAATTTTTTGCCTTACCGGGCTATGTGAGAAAAAATATGAAGCTAAAAGAAAAAATAAGTTATACAAATTTATACCAACAAACATATTTACTACTCCAAAATTCAGCGGAAAATGGTGATCGGAAATATCCCAATGGGAACAGAGAGTTTTAACATTAGGTTCCCAAGTTTCCTCTGCCTACCCTGCAATGTGCGGGATACAATGTAAACCTAAAAAATACTAAATAGTGTTTAAAAAAAAACAAATTTCTTAAGTAAATACCGGTCATGTCTACCTTAGGTTCAGTCGACGCCTGCGTTAGTTCAGCGTCACCAAGTCTGAGTGTTTTTGCGGCGTTAAAATTTTACGATATTTGTCCATCGCTATATTATTTGCTTTAGATACAGTTTCTTATTCCGTTTTATAGAGAAAGTTAAATTACGTTGTTTATGGTGAATATCAAAAATATTTTAGTAATATTATTATTTTGAAACGATCGAATTTTTAAACGTTGTCTAAATAAATATTTTGTTTTCCTAAATGTGGAATAATACTTTCAAAATGTTAAAAATATTTAATGAATAGCATACTCTCTCGATTAGTGTTGCTACCGACGTTGATATACGGCAGCGAAACTTGGGTATAACAGAAGAAGAGTGAAAGAAAGATGAATGCCATGGTGATGCGATCTCTTCGAAGGATATGCGGAGTCAGCTAAGCTGATCCGCAATGAAAAGGTATACAAAATGGCAGGTACTAGCGAGGATGTCACAGTGAGAATGAAGAAAAACGTTCTCAGCTGGTTTGGGCACGTTGAGCGAATGAGTAATGACAGAATAGCAAAAAGATTTATAATGGAAAAGTGAGAGGGAAGAAAGCTAGGGGCAGACATCGGTTGACCTTCGAAAACACAGTATCAAAGACTGGAGGAAAGTCACGAAAAAAGCATGAGGATCCCCCGAAGGGTATGTATGAAGAGGTTGATGACAGTGGACGAAGCAAAAGTATGTAGAGACCGTAGCGTTTGGCGCTCCGCTCTCTCTGACTACCCCGCTAGGGATAAAGCGTGAAGTTAAATTAAGTTCATACTCTCTCGGAAATTTACAAAAGTCTCTCTACAGAGATGCAGATGATGCTAGCGACTTGATGAGAACGGCTTAGTGATTAGAGTGCTTAGATGATGAGAATACTACGCTCCCTCTACTTATCCCGTAAATATGAAAAAAATTGCATATAATACTGTTATCATTTCTTTACAATAATGGATGTCTTTTTTAACAATACAATAAGCGTCAGTCTCAAAGGCGTGTTGGTTACCTTTCGTGTTTTTCATTATACACTGTATTATATATTGTAAGGCTTTAATGAGATCGCTATCGTGTTCCTTCGGAAATTGCCACTCCGTTTTATTGGTTAAATAAATTTGTAATTAATATAACTATTTATACTTTGATGGTAAATAGGGTTATTTTGATCCAAAATGGCTACGTGATTTTTTATATCTTCTCGCTAAATCCCATACACATCAGGCAGAGGTTCAGACACTCTGTTCTCCCATTAACACACTTCAGTTATCTACTTTCTAGTGCATTCACAATATGTCATGTGTCATACAAATCTTTTAGTTATTTACATTTGGTTACGTGTTCGATGCGAAGACACGGCTGAAAACAAGGTATTACTTATGCTCGTAATTCTAGGTTTATTACTATATATAGTTTTGAATTCCACCCCTAAACACACAATATTTTGAGATATTATAAATTAAATAGAAAATGGACAAAGTGGAATCTTGATACGAGGGGTCCACTGTTTATCCTGCTTTGCGGAATAAAGCGTGAGGCTGTATTTTTTGTAACTAAATAAAATCTGGATTGCTTAAACCAACATAATAAAAAAATAAAAAAGTAACCTTTATATGCTTGCTCCCGACGACGGCGACAGTTCTACAGTAAACGGAAGCATTTGTAACTTTTATTACATCGTTTACATTCTTGTATGACGTCTCATAGAATAATCACAGTAGAGTATACTTTATATTTACAGTGAAGTATATATTGTACTATTTGTAAAGATGACTTACTTTTGAGGTTTTATTTTTTCTTAATAGCTTTACGCTGTATTCTGTATCCCGCTTATAGTAGAGAACATAGTGTTAAGACGCTCCGTTTCTCATTAAAACACTTATGTTCCACAATTCCTGGTTCTTTAAGTAAGTTCTTTAATAATAAACAGAGAGTAGAGAGCTAAGTCACTAAGCTTACAAAATACACTAAAAAATCAACTAAGCAAACTATAATATCAAGTCAAAATATTCCTTTAACCTTTAAAAAGATCGTGTCACCAAATTGTCATCGATAACAATAAAATCTATGACTTTGTCGTTTTACTGGTTTTATACGTCTTTATATGTTTCGGTCGATTCCGTAATAATCCGTTCCGTTTATCCGCATTAGCTGACTCTCGAATGATCTTCCGTTGGGTTTATTGTTTTCTTCTGTTATTGAAGTGTTAGTTGCATACACCAATAGATTGTCGGCTTTAGAGTATTTTTATATAATTTACCCCATGGTAGTGGAATCGGAACGTATTTGTAACGCGGTAATGATCTTTGTCTTGTTGCTTCTCTCTCTATTTACCCTTAGATACTGTTTACAAATATCGTGTTCATATATCCAAATAGTTAAAAAGTATAGTATCGAAAAAATATAGTAACGAACAAAATAAATGTTTGTAAAACAGAAACCGGAAGTCATTCAAAGCTCATAAAATCTGTGACTCCCTATAGCGTCATAAAAATATATATAAATCCTCATATTAAGTATACTAAAAATGCTGATTATTCTTGTAGCTTATATAAAGATACGCAAGAAATAACTTCTTAATCTATGTATGAGTGGCACGTCGGGCTCGGAACATCGATTTGCATATTATTGCATTCCACTCAATATTGAAGTGTCAACGCAGGTTCTATAATTCAAGGAAAGGGGTGATTACAGCTGTTCTTTTCTAGACCGCTAGTTTATAGATGAATAAAGTGGACCAATTTAACATCTTATACGAGTGTTTTTGGTCAATTGTATGACTCTAACATAATTGTTGCATTGTTTTTCAGCTTCACGCTGTATCCCGCATGCTAGCTGGGTAGGCAGGGAGAACCTGGAAATCTAATATTAAGACACTCTGTTTCCCATTAAGACAGTTCCGTCCCTCTGTTCTCCATAAAGAGAACCTCCTTTAAAAGTTTATTTTATGGGCTAAAAATAAAAACAATATTAATATGATATGCTTTCCAAATATGAAACTGACTGCACTTTGTAACCGTAGCGCACCTTGCCTCTAATCTGATTCCTAAGTAGATTCTTACATAACTAGTCAAACTAGACTGTTCCTAACTACTCCAAATAGTTAGTACACGTCGTAGGTAAATAGTCGTATATGAAGATATTACGCTTTGAGCTTTAAGCTTAAGCTTACTTATTTTTTAATTTGTATTACATTTTTATCACAGTTTTATCAATCCTGTATAATCCTAATGGTTCCGTATCCAAAGTATAAAATTGATCCCTATTGTTGAGTCTACTGTCCGTCCCTTCGTTTGTCTGTCCCTCTATTTTGTTATCTGTTTTAATTTTCTACCATTTGTAAGTACAAATGTTATTATCTGTTTTAATTTTCTACCATTTGTAAGTACAAATGGTAGAAAATTAAATCAGATAACAAAATAGAGGGACAGACAAACGAAGGGACGGACAGTAGACTCAACAATAGGGATCAATTTTATTCTTTGGATACGGAATGTTTGTGAAGGAAAATTATTTAAAAATAATAAAATTTAAATTCAAAATAATTGTCATAAGTGAAAACAATCCTACCTACAACCGACGTCGTGTTGCCGTATTCATATAAGCCAGTGTTGAATATGTGTATTATATGACTTGTTATACAATTAATATTTCATTTAAATTGTTTTGAGAATAAATTTCCGTTACATTACTATATAATATTTTGTTTTTACAGCCTTTTTACTCCTTCGTAGTTTAATTTTCTGTGAAAAAGGCTAACCTGAGACCGTTAAGCTGTAATGAGGTCGCAAATTTTATATATATATATATACTTATTCTCTCGTATTAGAGAAAGTTTCTGGGAGTTAAGGGGCACTTTTACAACGTATGTACATTCACCTTCGCTGCTCGAGCTTTATAATGGCTAATTCACTAATAGTATTATATATGACTATTCAAATACTGCGTTTTATACAGTATATCACAAACGGTGCTGAGGTATACCAATAGGATACAAACACGTAAATAGCAGATTGTGTACAATTATTTCGCCACGCCCCATTTTTACGATTACTATTTTATATTTAAAATAAAGTCAACAGTAACGAGTTTCTGTTTCATATGGAGAAAATTAAATAGATTTTTCTTTGATTTGAATTTAACCAGCGGCTACAATACATTTTTGTGTGACAATCAAAACTACTTCCGTTATTTTCATTCTTATACATATTGAGTGTTTTTTTATGATAGTTACATTCAAATATCATTGAGATCATCATAGCGCAGGAGTATAAGTGTGCGTATGTAAATTTGACAGTTGTGGGTTGAATGACTTAACACGATGTTTCCAAGTTCACTCTACCTATACGGAGGAAATAACATAAGCTAAAAAAACTGTATTTTCTTAAGAAAAATAGTCTAGAGCTGCAAAGTCATAAAGTAGTAATTCTGCAAGCCGTCATATCGCAATCGGACGACGAACGATATAGTAAAATAAAGTTGTCTGTACATTTAAATTGACAAAAATTGAATGACGTTCTAAAAACGACCATCTTTAAGTGATACATAATAGAGTATATTTTATGCAAAATTTAAAGGTTTATATATTTTTTGAACGTCATCGAGTCGTAGAGTCGTGGCACGTGGCACAGCGGCATAGAGACTGTAAACGCAAGTGGTGGGAGTTAGAATACCACTCTAAAGAATGAATTGTTGTCATTCTCTTTGCTCTGATATAAAGGGTTCCATCACTCAACATGTAATTTCTCAAAAATTTGCGCGATGCTTTGGGGTACATACTATTCAAGTTTCCCTCTGCCTAACCTGCTATATGAGTTATATTGAGTTACGCTAAAGCAAATTATTTTTATTACTTCTACACAACACATGAAAATAGACACATGAAAATTAATCTGAAAATTCAATTTTAAATCAATTAAAAGCACGAACTCCTAATTAAAATATCGATCAAAAGCCGTTTCAATAAAGAAGTTCCGGATTTACATTTTGTATCACAAAACAGTAAACTTAAAAAGAGAATTTTAAGGCCAGAGCTTTACTCGAAAGATTTTCTTTGATAAAATTCTATTAGGACATTCTGTATTCATTGAAAGTTTTAAGGTTTTTAGGTATCTTAAAGATTTTAGATCTTGAGAAGATCAAACAAACTGCTAAGTCGTGTTAGTAATAAAGATGGACTAAGTATTTTAAAAGTGTAGAGAGTATCGTATTTTATACTACTAGTAAACATAGAATGTTTCGTTGGTTTGTTTATATCAATTGATTGCCGTTGCCATACTTCTTAATGTTGCCATATTATGAATCAAATTTACAGATGGTTAGAATAATTACGTCTTCATACATGCCCTTCGGGAGGTCCTTATTACGTGACCTTCCTCCAATATCTTTGATAATGTATTTTCGAAGGTCAATCGAGAGGTTGATGATTTTTGACGTTTGGCGCTCCATTCTCTCTGACTACCCCGCCAGGGATAAAGCATGAAGCTGTGTTGTGTTGTTGCTGTTCGTTGACGTCTAAACTACTTAACCGATTAAAGTGAAACTTTGTGTACTTAATTTATTATTAGAGTTATAGAAATGATATAGGATTCTCTTCATAAAAAAGTATATTTTAAAAAATCAATCGGCTTTAATATAAAAATAAATAAAAGCCAGCGAATCCGTGTTTACGTATATGAAAACACGAATGCTTTAGTGACTTGAGCGGAGAAAATATTAACATTAAAGTAAAGATTATAACTAAATATTATAATTATTATATATTAGAGGCCGTTGTGGCGCAGCAGGGTGTAACTGAAATGCGAACCCACAACCGCGTTCGATCCCCAATCGAGGAAGTGAAATATTTATTTACGTTTCGTTAAAATATTTATTAAAATTTCTTCTAATAGGCCAAACCAAATATCATTGTATTTACTATTATGCGCTGTGCTGCTGCCAAAAACGGCCTTGATTTATAACGTAATGTCGTAAAAATAATTTATGTTCATTTACGTCTACCAGAGCGATGAAAAAAAAAATATATATAATCATGTTCCCGAGGCAACCTCAAGACACCTTACCCACGGCTATCGCGGTTACAGCCAGAGTGCAGTATACAATACATTTCAAATTGTAATAAATAAACAATTTTCCTCGAGTATCATACAGTAAAAAAAAACTAAATTAGCAAGAAGGGCGACCTTATTACAGCTTAACGGTCTCAGGTGACCCTTTTTTTTACAGAAAATTACGAAGGAGTAAAAAGGCTGTAAAAACAAAATATTTCATCGAAATGTAAGAGAAATTTGTTCTACAAACAATTAAAATGAAATATTAATTGCTTGAAAAGTTATATAATATACATATTTAACACTGGCTTATATGAATACGGCAACATGTAAGTGAGAGACGACGGTTGTAGGTTCGTTTTCACTTACGATAATTATTTTGAATTTTACTTTCATTATTTTTAATTAATTATTCTTTCACAAACAATTTACAAATGGTAGAAAATTAAAATAAATAATATTAAAGTCCAATCAATGATTAGAATTTTTTTAGGCCGGCAACGTACCTGTAGCTCCTCTGGTGTTGCACGAACGCTCGTTTGCCTTGTCCTTTTACCACAAAAAAAAAAGAATCGCCTTGTTTTTACTTATTTACATTTGTGAAAATATCAACTGTATAACTATCAGGGTTGACACCCTCAGAACGATATAGTCGAAGGACCGTACCATACTATCACGCTTCATGAGAGCCGCAGCCTAGTGACATACATATAGACGAACAGAGAAACGAAGGGACGGACAGTAGTCTTAACAATAGGAATCCATTTTATTTTTTGTATACGGAACCCTAAAAATGCGATAAAAATGTAATATAAATTTAAAAAAATCAGTAAACTGAAGCTTGAAGCTCTAAGCGTAATATTTTCATATACGACTATTTACGTCTGGTGTTTACTGACTATTTGGAGTAGTTACCAACCGTCTAACTTAAATAGTTACGTAAGAATCTTCTGTGTGTAACTTAGGAATTAGATTTGAGGAGAGGTGCACTACGGTTGCAACGTGCAGTCAGCTTCATATCATATTAATATACTTTTTATTTTTAGTACATAAAATAAACTTTTATAAGGCTAAAAACAAAGAGATTCTCTTAATTGGGGACGGAGGGACGGACTGTCTTAATGAAGGAACATGTCGGAGGAACAGAGTGTCTTAACACACGATTTCCGGGTTCCCTCTGCCTACCTTGTTTGTATGCAGGATAAGTCATCCCTGCGGTCTACAAAAGAAGAACTCTAATCAGCCTTTGCCTTGAATTATAGAACCTGCGTTGATACTTCATTATTCAGTGGAATGCAATAATATGCAAATCGATGTTCCGAGCGCGAGTTGATCCTCTCAACAAGCTTAGTATACTTAATAAGGGTATATATATTTTATATGACGCCAAAGGATGTCACAGAATTTATGAGCTTTAAATGACTTTCGGTTTCTGTTTTACAAATATTTATTTCCTTCGTTAGTATACTTTTAGGATATATGTATGAACATGATATTTGTAAACAGTAAGAGAAATCGGAGTGAGAGAACCCGTGAGACAGGAGACATTTTCACTAATTAAACCAAGTAAATTAGGTATTAATACAAGATGTTCACAGAAAATATACGATAAATGTAAAAAAGTTAAAAGAAAACAGACGAAATGCGAGCAGCAAGCCCAGAAACAATCTTCCAAATAAATAAACAAAGATAATCTGCTTATAATATCAGTAAAAATTTATGAGAAGCTTACCTCACAAGAAATTAAATATTGATAAGTATTACAGATCTTACGTACTTATTACATACGTATTACATACGAATATATAGAATCAACGTTGCAATCATTTAACATAGCCATCCCCAATTTCCACCGGATTTTCGTGTCATAACGTGACTGGCGGAACTTAACGCCATATTTTGTATACCAGAGCGTTGAAATGTAAAAATAATTATATTCTTTCCCAAGACTGGGCATCGAACCCGTCGCGACAACCGTCGCGCTTATTGTCGGAGGCAGTCTCACAGCACCACAACTTTTTCCATGAATTTCTTTTAATGGAATGTGAAGCCACGGCCACCACGTTACAAATGCATTCCTATTCCACCACCATGGGGTAAAGTGTAGTTAAAAAATAGTCTAAACCTATAAATAGTCAACAAAATAATAGACCCAACGGAAGATCATTAGAGAGTCAGCTAAAACCGATAAACAGAACGGAATATTACGGAATCGACGCCACGACGTTATTGGAAACATATAAAGACGTATAAAAGCAGTAAAACGACATACGCGTAGTCCTAGGGTTTATTGTTATCGATGACAATTTGGTGACACGATCTTTTTAAGGGTTAAAGGAAATTTTGACTTGATATTATAGTTTGCTTAGTTGATTTGTTACTGTATTCTGCAAGCTTAGCGGCCTTAGCTCTCTACTCTATGTTTATTATTAAGGAACTTACTCTCAAAACTCTTCTTACTCACAAAAATAAGTCATCTTCAAAAATAGTAATATATATATATATATATATATATATATATATATATATATATATATATATATATATATATATATATATATATATATATATATATATTTATTTATTTATTTGGCAAGCCAACGTAACATACAAAATTTACAAACACTTAAATAAAGTACAAATGTTTAACAATGTTTAAGATTGTACATCACACTTACAGGCTAGCTCAACATGATTATCA
>DWGR01002610.1:0-13391 GCA_018247715.1 Heliconius burneyi
ATTAAATATCGTAATTATAGACAATTACAGGCAACTCTAGACAATATTGTCCACATTAATAGGTATAAAATTGAAATTTTCGAAGAAGAAGCAAAAAATAAAACGTAAGAGAAAAAATGTATCAAAGTATATTATTATATAATTACATGTTATATCAAATAACAAAATATATTTAATATAAATTTTGAACTATAATTAAATATATAGCCATTACTCTCTATTCCTACATCTTTATTATTGTTAATGAAAGTGCGTTTGCATATTTTGAATATTTAAGCATTAATTAATTTCTAAACTTACAGCGTACGCCGTGAACTTAATAAGCAACTGAGACAGCAACGTAATCATGTTAAGTCCGTGATTTATGACACTGATGCTACAATAGAAGAACTCCGAAGTAAAGCGGAAGTTTGTACAAACAAACTAAAACATATCTACATTAAAGTTTACAAAATATTATTAAATTTATTCTCTCATTTAAGGATGCGACGTTGAACGCAGAAATCCGTAGTCGATACGTTGGCCAATGGCAAATATCTCGTTCTGAACAACTTTATCAAACTATACTAGATAAAGAATCTATCCCGTCCGGTATCATCGAATACTTTAAACAAAGGGCGGATAGTGAGCAAAGAGTACATTCGGAGATAGAAGTCTTAATTAATATTGCTATCAATGTTTAGTTCTTTATTTTCCGCATTTCATTTTTATAATGAAATTATGTAATGTAACTCAATTTTTTTTTAAATTTTATCGTGGCACTCGCAGGAAACTCTAGATAAAGTGGACAAATGGATGACTAAATATGATAAAGATATGGAAGGTATTGACTTAAAAATACAAGTTAAAAAGAATGAATATCAAAATACTTTTGATAAAAGAATTTATTTGGAAAATACGGTAAGATAATATGTTATACGTAGCAAGAAATTGTTATAGATTTAAAAAACTTATTATTATTTTGCCGTTTTCAGAAAGAAAATCACGATATATTAATAAAAGAATGGATAACATTCAAAGAAGAGCGTGAAAAATTACGACAATATAAAGAAAAAATGACGAATTCTGCAATAATAGTCCAAGCATGGTGGCGTGGAATATTAGTACGAAGTCAATTAGGTCCTTATAAAGTAACAAAAAAGAAGTCTGCCAAGAAAAAATAGTAAAAGTGCACTTAATTTTATGTTGTATGAAATAAATTGTTCTCTTCAGTTAAATTATTAATTATATTTAAAAAACATATTTTACTTTACATTATACAACGACTTAACTTTCTTGATAAAAAATAGCATCAGTACAAAAATATATAACAATAATAGATAAATAAAGCAATTTTAAATCACCTTCAAAAAGAGGACTATGTTCACAAAGGCATGAGATAAAAGGTAAATACGTCAAAAAAAGGTTGTTTACATGTTACGGTCGATGGAGCTACTATATTAATTTTAAAAAATATCTCATTCTCGTATCATTAATATATTAAATGAATGAAAAATGCATTGTAAATATCTTATTTTATTATTGAAAAAATATATTTAAATAAAACTTTTTTTTTACACTACAATATCCAATTATTTTCGTTAGTAAATTTTGAAATATAGTTAAGGAAAGATAAAATAAATGCAAAACTTATGTCGCGTTTGAATATCGTCGATTGAATTGCATTAATTTGTACTATAGTACATTTCTATAGAAAAGTTATACATTTTTTAAATTAAAGAGTATAAAGGCTGTGGCCAGTGACAAAAAAACTATTCTTTTTATTCTGTAATTGATTAGAATCAAGTTATAAGTATTAATTAATAAAATTACAATTTAAATTTGTGGATATTGATGAAATTATTTGTATAATTGTATTTTCATATATATAAAATTGAATATATATAAAAAGAAGTTTTAATTAAACATTTAAAAATGTTATAAACAGGATGAATCGCACCCCGTTTTACGATACGAAAAACACTTAAAATTATTTTTTCACTTCCTATAATAATTTTTAAATACTTGACATTTAAAACACCCAAAAGCCAACTTTTCAAACTTCATATATATTTTAATAGTATAAAAACAAATTACAGTAGTTATGACGAACGAACATTTTATATTAAAATATTTTGTCATCCGTCAAATTATATTCGCCATTTTCAATTATTTTTATTGAATGTTCGTGATTCATTTGTTACTTTTGTTGTTTTTATTAGTAAAAACTACAATAGTATAAGCTTGGCAAAGGTGCATTGACCATGTGATAAAAGAAGACCAAGAGATGCAATGAATTGTCCATATAATGGATAATATGGTGGACCGTTTCGTTATTAATGTAGGTGATAGTTCCTCAGGATCCTGCGAATTCTAATAAATAATTGAATAATAGATATATTTATGTTAGTTTTATTATCCTTATAGTTAAGTACCTTTTAGTAAAACTTCTAATGGCACCGTGCACAGCATGCTCTCTCTTTATGATTTTTTAACATTACAATTACGTAAGTGAGTTCTCGTGTATGGTACTGTACCATAATCTCAGAGCCAAATAACTGCGTCATACATACGGACAGACAGACATTATGAAATAATACGTGTTGTATATTTTGCCATTTGGCTACGAAGCTCTAAAAATCTATATCAGCTTCACGCTGTATCTCACACCCGACAGAGTAGGCAGAGGGAATCTAGTGGCTACCGATTTCTGGAGGCATTGCTTGTGGAGTGGCGGAAATCAACCCGGTGCTTAGCCAACATCAGAGCGAAGAAATGCAAATATAAATTTAAATAAATATTTTATTTTCTCGAGTGGGGATCGAACGTACAACCAGTCGCGTTTACAGTTACACTCTTTACCCTTGCGCCAGAACTGTTCTCTATTTGAAAAATCTATGTTAATATTAAAAATCATTTAAAATATTCGCGTTACAGAGTGGATATACCGTTTCAAATACAATCTGTGATCGTAATCATACAAAATATATAGACTTGATATATTTAATACTTATTACTTCATCAGTTGACTTCCTAGTATGTGGGCGGGTCATAAGTTTTTAATAAACTCGCAACACACACGAGCAAAGGTTCCAATTAAACATTTTATTAGAAAAAGGTGGAGAGGCGATCATTTTAAAATGAAACTAGATAATCTCTAATATAAAATCCTCCAATGAAAAATTTTTTACATAGGATATAATAGACAACATATAGACAGATCTCTTTAGCTCTAGCTATCTATTATTTGTTGCATATTTTTAACTGGTGCTTATTTGTGTTATTGTGATTACTTACTTGTATGTACTTGTACTTGTAAGTTCACTTTTAGAGGGTCAATTCAGTTGTGGCAATCTAATAGTAATATAAAAGGAGGCCAAAATTTACCGATATTAACATTAAAGCACATCACTATGCGTGTAAACGAAACGTCAGTTAACTCTAAGCTATCACGTGACCTTCCCAACCAATCACAGCGCCTCTTGAAATACACAAACCGATTTGGTGATAAAACTGTAAATTAAGCTTAAGCCTAAAAGTATTTTATTATTTTGCTAAAAAACATAAAGGAAGCAAAATAATTAAAAAGGTATTTAAATATAACAGCGTGAGTGAGTTCGCAAGTGATTTACCAAAAAACGGTACTTTAGTGGCGCGGCGTTTGCCGATGCCCGATACGCTTCACTCGCGAGTAGTAAGCTATGCCATGCCATGTCAATTCGTTTATGGTATGCGGTTCTGCATAATTTGAGTGTGTAAAGTCGTTGTTTAATTGTGGACTCTAATAAATACAGATATTGTGAGAGTTTTGGTGACGGAAATTATTCAGAGAGAGGAGACAATGAAGACTAAAAGTGATAAAAATAAGAACGGCGATAGTGATCCAGAGGTAAGTTTTGTAATTTGTCATATTATCTTACGAACTTCTTATTGGTAGCTTAAGATTTTTGTTGAGTAAACTTTTCTGAAATTAAATTACTTTCTTTTTCATTGCGTTACATATTAAGTAAGATTTAATTTTGCGCTTGATATTATTGTTTTGACAGTTTGCTTACAATATATTTTTTTTTCGATTTATCGAGGTCGTTATACGATAAAATATAGATAATCCATTTATTTTGTATATTATGTTGACAAATCATATGATTTGGCACACATTCGTTTACCTACAAAAATAATATGTTAACAATTAATACTTCCTAATATGTATCATTAGAAACATTGTTTATCTTAAATAAAATATGGAACAGTTATCGACATGTGTTCTAAACATAAATTATTAAAAAGATGTGTAACCTTGGTCCTCACTTAAAGAAAACCTACTATGAAGAGTAGGGATGTACATTGTTACATCACAATGTTGATAAGAAAACCATTTTTAATGATAATAAGACCCCTGCAGCAGTTACAAAAAGTAATTTTATTTATTACTTAACTTGAAGATCTTACAATTGTAATGCTAAGATTAAATATAAACCTGAAAAGAGTTTCGACTCAGGCTAAGATAAAAATTAGAGCCAGTCTTATATAAAACATGTAATTTAAACCTAAAACAACATTGTGTTTGTAATATTCTGTAGGACAATAGTAACTTAAATATAAAATTGATATTGAATCTAAGTTAATTTGAGTAATAAAGGAAAAAATATAAATAAACTAATAAATCACACTGAAATTAATACACATATATGTACACCACTTCAGACAACACATATATGTATATTCGGTAAAATTTATTTTATAACCTATAGTACAAAATAATATGTATTGGATTACATTTTCGTATGCCAGTGTTTTATTTAAAATAATATTTGTAGTCATTAACAAATATTATATTTCTTATAAAATAATAAACAGTTATTATTTTGCTGAATTTGAGGTTAATTACATGTTTGTTTTTATTGAAGTGAGCTAATTATGTGGACTGATTATTGTTAATTTTAAACAATTAAATATCAGCCAAATTAAATAAGTAAATAAAATGTTTGGTTTGTTAAAAAAATATTACGTAGAAGAGAAAAAACCTCTATAGCAGTTCATAGTTCCACCAGGCAGCAGGCCCAACATGTTGCAAGGAGGTGGGTTTGGAGCAGTGCCTTGGACTTATGACCCAATAGTAATTGGTCCCTTTTGCAAATACTTCTTTTTTGATTTCCAAGCTCCTCTTGATATTTGAAATTAATAAATAACTCCACAATCTCACATATTACAGTGCAAAGAGAATATTGTGTTTATAAGATACTCCATTCTTCACCACACTTGCACTTACCAAAGAGAGAAAATAAAAATAATTAATGCCCTGAGTGGATATTGTTGAACTCACAGCCACTCAATTCACTGTCATTGTCAGATCCACAAGATAAAGATGGATATCGCCTCAAATTTTGATATTATTTCATTAGTAAGATGGTCTGATTTTTTTTTCCATAAAAATAATTCATGATAATTCTGGACAGGCCAAGAACATGCACAGCAGGGTAGGGAGAGATACTGTTAAGACACTCTGTACCCCATTCTGGAGGCATTGTGTGTTGAGTGGCGGAACTAAATGCCGCACTTTGCCTAAACACCAGAGGGAAAAAGGGGATTGTGGGTACAAGTGGGAATGTAACCCAGGTCAGGTTTAGTCACACTTTGTGTCCCTGTGCCACAACTGACCTCAAATTTTATAACTTTACCTATATATATCATATACTTTATTATTGCAGATATTAAGTAGTTGTCCAGATAATCATGAATCTGTATAAGTGGGGTATGAATCATGTCTCCACTGTTTTATATGTATCGATTAAGAATTTGACTTTTCTGTTTTATATAAAAATATAAATATATTAAGTATAATTATTAACAAAGTGTGATTGTGTCCATTCTGCCGCCAGCAGCATCTGATCTGATCAGGTCTGACTGATATTTTTTATTAAGAAGTCAATGCCCATATAATATTAACTTACTTAAATATGCAAGGATGATAGCAAAATGGTTGCATTATTTTGTAATACTTTAATTGAGTCTACTTTTCTTACTATAATAACCACATTGATTTATCTTTGTCTCAATTATAATGTTAATCATATTGTCCGTACCCGTGGTGCAGGAGTTTCTAAATGCAAAAGGGCATTTTTTACAGCAAAAATTGGTTTAAAAGCAATGTTAAAATATAATAGATTGTGCTCTGTTATGGACCCAGCTCAGTTTACAAGTTAATTTATTATTGCACTACTAAATTGAAGTATACTTATAACACTTTATTTTTTTAAAAAATACAGATATAAAATACATAAAATAAAATACAGTAAGCGCCTAAACTGATGCCGATGATTTTAATATTACATATTATCACATCACAATATATGTATAACCTCACGATATACAATTTTATTATTTAAAATATTTTTTAACATGCTTTTATTAATTTATTGACCAATATCTATCTATCTTAAATGTAAGAAAATAATATAATGCTAGTTCGACCTACTTGTAGCTGTTTAATTATTGAAAATTTGCACATTTTGTTATTTAAAGTACAAATAATTGTATTTGTAAAAAACATTCAATATTGTAATATAAAGAATTTAGCATTTTTTTTTTATAAAAACAGAAATTCAGCATTAAATTAAATTTGTTACCAGAATTATTGCAGAATGTCTTCATATTATCAACCTTATGTCTATGTAACAGAGTTGTGCATTAATGCTAATGTCAATATTGTAATTAAGCTTACGTTGCGAGTGCCGCACTAGCATCTAATTGGACAAATTACATCAAGCCTTTATATCTCTTTTTCAAACACAATAAAGGCTAATATAGCGTGGTGCAATTTGATGTGTTGTGATAAATGTTGTTATTTGCATGGATTTGGCACCGCTCTCTATTCCGATACACACAGTTTGTATACGCGCGCTACGAACACCGGGCGGTGTTTGAACTGTGTAACGTGGTTTTTTTTTACGCAATTTCCGTTCGAAGTCCGGTTTTTTTTTTAGTTTTGACAGGTGATTTCACCTTTTGTGTAATGTTCGCGAAGGTTTTGGTTTTTTTTTTTTGCAATTTTTGGCACACGTCTGGAATTTCTTTTTTTTTAATGTTGTGGTAAACAGAAAATTTATAAATAGCGCTTTGGATATCTTGCCCAACCCTCTGAAACAAGGTCATGTCCACTGAATATGCACTAAAGTTTAAAAAAATAAATATTGTTTTTATTTTCTATTAGGAAATAGGTAACTAAATTAAAGATTGTTTAGTTATTTCTCTGCGAAAGGCCATGTTTGTTGTTATGTACGATAAATGCGTCGCAAATATTTTAACATTGATATAACTCAGTTTTTGTTATCAAGGCTTTATTTATTGAACAAATAAACTGATTTTCTTTTTTTTTGTTTTCACGCATCTCCACATTTTCTTTTGGGTAGGCATAGAAGATAGTGTTAAAAACTCTATTTTCCGATATTTGTGTATTGTGTGTTTGGTAGCGATATTTGTTGAATATTTTGAAAAATAAACATTTTCTGGAGTAGAGCTCGATCTCGTGACAATATCGTATACAGCTAGAACACTTCAATGGCGTCAACTGTCCCAAGTTCAAAGATATAGGTATATATATAAAAAATAAATAAATTAAAAAAAGAAGATATATATGTTTAAACGAATATTCGTTATTATATTAGAATTTGGAACATAATGATGATAAATATTTAATAATATAAAGTTATAAAAGTGTTGAGTATGCTTAAAATTATTTGTGAAACGTTGTGACCGTAATAAGAAAAGTATATCGATCTCATTTGCTTTCTTTTAATATTTTATGGATTACAATGTCTTGAGGTTATCGTGGGGCAGGAGGACTAGCGTGTGCCTAAACTGCGACGGTTATGGGTTTGATTCCCGTTCGGTGGACTAAATTGTTATTTTTATAATGTCAAGTTCTGGTCAAGGTTTGCACGACGTTGAGTTTCAGTCAACACAATGAATGGGAAATTCAGCGGAAAATGGTCCACGGAGTGTATTAACACTATGTTAATATAAATATTGTATACCTTCTATCTTTTAACATCGAATAAAGTGAAAAAGCAAAGCTAACACGTCTCTGCGAGTGTATTGACACTCATGTCTTATAGCTGTCAATTCTACAAATAACGTGAAAACCTGTATGAAAGTAGAGTATTATCACTCGATAATTTTAATATGAAGTAAAAGGTGTTATGAAACGTCAATTTGAGGTCATATATATCTTTGCGGTTTTTTTTATGTTACTATAATTTCAACATATTAATTGCCTTTAATTAGATAGATATTTTTTAAATTAAATTATAAAATCCTATATAAGTTATAAAAAATATTATATCAACATAATAGTAGCTATTTTTTTTTTCAGCTTCACGCTGTATCCCGCACACAGTAGGGTAGGCAGAGGGAATCTAGTGTTAAGACACGCCGTTCCCCACTTTCTGTCGTATTCTGAAGGCATTGCGTGTTTTGCCGCGCTTTGCCACGATACCAGAGCGAAGAAATGGAAATATAAATTTAAATAAATATTTTATCTCTTCGAGTGGGGATCGAACCCACAACCAGTCGGTACAGTCACACCTTGTGCTCCTGCGCCACGACTGGGCTCAAAGCGAAGTAGCTATATGTAAAGAAATATTTCCTACTTTTATATGTACATTGTGTGTATGTATACATTTCCAATACAGCTATAACCACTAAACAGATTGTTCTTATGCGGTTTACTACCGTGTGACTTTATTTTCCTGTACACATTTTGTCCTCGTATCTGTCTATGTTAAAGATTATGTTAATAAAAATCGTATTATTTGAAAAATATTTCCTATATTCGGCAGAAAGTGGGGAACGGATTGTCTTTACACTAGGTTCCCGCTGCCTACCCTGTTGTGTGTGGGATACAGCGTGAAGCTGATTTATTTTTCCTATATCAAACATTTTTAAGATATTTTTTCCTTATTATCTCAATATCGCCAACATATTTTACACGTATCAATATATATTAATTAAGTCATGTTAATTAAGGCTATATTAAATTTAAAAAAATAACTAAATCAGCTTTACGCTGTATCCCGCACACAGCAGGGTAGGCTGAGGGAACCTACTGTTAAGACACTCCGTTCCACGCTTTCTGAAATATTTTTTCAGAATACGTTCTGGAGGCATTGCGTGTTGAGTGGTAGAACTCAACGTAAGGCTATATTAATTTACTTTAAACTCTTTTGTACGTCGTACATGTAAAAAAAAACGACTTTACTTAATTTTAACATTTTTAAAGTGTTATTCCACACTTTTAAAAATGTACTGGTTTCACTTTTCTATTTTTCAGTCCACCAATCAATCGGATCAAACGCAATTGCCGTAAACAAAAAATGTTCAACCCTGTTGTTCTTGTTAAGCTTGTTTGTAAATCAATGCGCCAAATAAAGGACGAGATAGAGTTTTCAGTGTAATCCTATTTTAGATCTAGGTGAAGTAAATGTAACATGTTGTAAACTTATAGAGAGATAGAGAGTAAGATGAAGAATCAAAATATAATGTTTATTTGTATTTATTACTAAAACCATAATCTTGTGTTAACTTAACACGCATAGGTCTGTCCCCAAAAGTTTACATAACTTTTAAGAAAAATATGATATTTTAATTTTACCATATATGGTACTTTCTTGACACTTCTTATAGGTAAATAGAAATATTTCTCTCTACTCGACTTCATTTTATAAAAACAAAATTTTTAAGAAAATATTTGTACCAATAATGTATGTAGTATGTGGTCAAACAATTCTATGTTATAAAATCGGCTTAAAATCATTGATGTGATCAACTATCGACCAAATTTTCAATATTTAACTATATTTCTAAATACCATGTTTTTTATCATATCTGAAATAAAAATATCTTAATCAAGCTGCAATCAGCTTCATTCTATCCCGCACACAGCAGTGTAGGCAGAGGGAATCTAATTCCCCACTTTCTGCCAAATTCTGAAGGGATTCCGTGTTGAGTGATAGAAATTAACGCCGCGTTTTGCCTCGACACCGAACAGAGCGAAGAAATTATAATATAAACGTAAATAAATATATCACTACCTCGAGTGGGGATCAAATAAAAATCTATAAAATGTTATTTAAATAAAATAGAAAGAATTAAGCTTTTATTGTGGTGTCGCTTGAACGCAAGTGCATTAAAATGCATACATTGCTTTCCAAAAGTAACAAAAAATAATTTTAAAAAGAAACACCAATATAAGAATACTTATCTGATGTAGCTGAAGATGGATCTCCTTTATGTTTACCTTTGTTGTTCACTAACCGTTCATAATTGGTCGTAGCAAGAGCTCAATAGTGTTTCAAGCGTTAGGTATATTGATGAGTAAGTGAGGAAATAGAAGAAAAGGCTAAGACATTTTAGAATGTCCATGACCCCTTGTCACGAGGAAACTTGCTGATTGGTAAATAAATTTACTATCTTATTAGCTTCTGACCATGTTATTTAATAATTTAACGCTATTTGGCCAGATGTGGCGCGGGGGCACAAGTGTTTGACTGTAAGCAAGACTGTTTGTTGATTCGATCCCAATGAAATATATAATATTTTATGTCTTCGCTCTGGTGTCGATGCGGCGTTGAGTTCCGCCACTACAAGCAATGATTTCAGGATTTGGCGGAAAATGGGGAAAGGAGTGTATTAACACTAGATTCCCTCTGCCCACATTGATGTGTGCGTGATACAGCATGAAGCTTTTATTTTTTAACCATATATATTTGGCGCAGTCTGAGGTAAATTTAAGACCCAGGGGTCCCCAACCTTTTCTTGATCAGGGATCACTTTTATATAAATATTGCTAGCAGGGACCACTATGTAGGTATAATAAATATAAACTGTCAAATTAAAACACAAATTTTGCCGGCCCACTAAAATTAAAATTGTTCGCGGACCATTTTTAGGCTTCTGCGGATCACTGGTTGGGAACCTCTGGTTTAAACCATTGCATAACACTACTAATGCTATAGAAGCTGTTGTAATATTCGTGAAAAGAAAAATAGTATTGCTTATTACACTGCGACATCTGTGTTATATCCTGTAACACTTGTACGGAAGCGTAGGGATGTCCTCATTCTATATTATTAGAATAAAGGAATTCATATCTTATAATTTTAAATATAAAAAGTAGTGACAATGTCAATTCTTTATTTAAAACTGAATCAGTTTATTCGAAATATCATGTTAGCAATGAAAGCCTTCGCCTCAATTTACATAATATCGTATATCTATAAAAACTTACATACAGCTTTCACTTGTTGGACTTGAAAAGTGACATGTTGAATAATGTAACAATCTTCCATATATAGAAAAAGAAATGATCTCCATCTAAAGAAATATTATTGGCAGTAGTGGCGCATCATTACTCTCTTTCACCGTAACGTGGGCGAGTTTCAATGGCGTAGCTGCGTATGCGCAGTTCAGGTCATCTGCTCTATTTTGAGCTTACGTTTTTAGACACTGCATTATTATCATCACTAGTGACTCGCTCGCGGCTTCGTCCGCTCGATCTATGTTATTATTAATTTCCTTTCTTTTTTTAATAATAATATCGTTTTAAAAACAATATGTAGGTAGGTATATTTATATTGAAAAGTAAAGTTTCAGCCAATTCAATAAAACCGTTGGTTGGAGCAAGTGTATCAAGCAACATTGCTTAAAATGGTACAATATAACTTTTTTTTACTTATAAAGCGATTGAATATACCTAATATATATAAACCGATTAAAGCATTTTATTATAAATATAATTATGTAGATTAAAATATTTCATTAATGCAAAGATTTCTGTAGATATCTTTGTTTACAATACAAACAAAAATACTATTTTTAATTTTTTCGTGTTACAAATTTACAATAAAAAGTCCAAGGTCTAATTCTAAAATGAGGCACCTAAATATAATTTCTTGCTTATCACAAGAGTGCAATCTACGTGCTGGCATGGTATAGAAGTCTCAAGTTAAATACTATTAAATATTTGAATAGGTGTTATCGTACGTATCGTAAATAGAAGGCGTTTGCTTTTCCTCCAATCGACACCAGAGCGAAGAAATAAAAAAAATCTAATAAGTTTCACGCTGTATCCTGAATACAGCAGGGGTAGGCAGAAGGAACTTAGTGTCAAGACACTCCGTTACCCACTTTCCGCCGAATTTTTCAAGCAGTGCGTGTTGAGTGGCGAAACTCAACGCCGGGCTTATGCCCTGGTGCCAGAGCGAAGAAATGTAAATATTAAGAAATAATAATTAAAGCAAAAAATGTATATATTAAATATATTCTTTCGGGAATCGAACCCCCAACAGTCACACGCTTGTATACTTGCGAAGAATAATTGTGCATATACTCAATTCTATAGACCGCACAAATGCACAATAAATATCATGAGGCCGTCGTGGCGCAGCGGCACAAGGGTGTGACTATAACGCGACGGTTGTGGGTTCGATCCCCACTCGAGGAAGTGAAATATTTATTTACGTTTATATTTCCATTTCTTCGCTCTGGTGTAGAGGCAAAGCGCGACGTTGAGTTCTGCCACTCGACACGTATTGCCTCCAGAATTCGGCAGAAAATGGGGAACGGAGTGCCTTAACACTAGATTCCCTCTGCCTACCCTGTTGTGTGCGGGATACAGCGTGAAGCTGATTTATTTAATTATTAATATCAGATCGTTCGAAGTCTCCGATTTGATGCTTTATAATTTTAGCAAATTTTTAACGGCAATGATGTCAGTCTTAGTTTTTACGTTGTAAATAACCGAGATAATCTTGGTTTCTTAAATCAAACCGCTAACAAGTTAAGCTTCCTATTAAATATTTGTTTTTTTACGACAGGTAACCGGTAGGTAAAAGGTAGAATGTTATATTAAAATAATATTATTTTTCTTGTTTTTATAATTTATTCCTTTCTATTTAAAGGTTTTTATGTTTAATATATGAAATAATATATTATGTTATACAGTCATTGTCTTGAGAGATATTCAGCAATGTGAGTTTAATCATTTAAATTAACGATTTCAAATATCTGTAATGCGTTTTAACGGGTAACTGATCTTTATAATAATAAAAACATACTGTGTCGCATACGAGTATACCATAAACAATCTAAAAGTTCACTCTATGGATTTTTTATGTTTCCGTTGCTGTTGTTATTTCATTTTGTTAAAGGAGCGAATGAAGGTATTTGCAAAAAATATATATTTTCGTTCAAAATCGAAACGGATGCCCGCATTTTCTGGGTAAATCAACTGGGGTGACGTTTCTAACCATCTCACAGTCTAATTTTATATGATACTATCGCAATTTTTAGTGTCTACCGAAATATCCTGTAGACTGTGCGTCTATACAGCTTCATTGAATCATAATTGAAGAAAA